>MU281412.1:0-159300 GCA_022385595.1 Xylaria palmicola
CTTTATATAAAATTTAGTAATTAGAAGTTAAAAACTTTATATAATAAAAAAAACACTAAATAATAAGCCTAATTTATTAAAAATAAAGTTATATAGTATTAAAATAGTTTTTTAATAATTATTTTAAGTATAATTAATTTAATTACAAAAAAAATAAGTATATTAAAATACTAAATTATATTACTATAAACTAAAATAGTTAAGCTTTATAAAATAAACTATAAGTTAAACTAATATTATTATATAAAAAACAAACGTTTATAAATTAAAGAATTACTTATTATATAAAAAAGTTAAAATTAAAAAACTAAAAAAACTATTAAAAAATAAATAATTAAAAAAGTATAAATAAATAGTTATTATATAAAAAGTAGCACTATATAAAAAAAATACTATAGAATTTATAGTAAATTTAAATATAATATATATATATATTAAAATAAAGTAAAAATATTTAGTAAAAGTAAATTTAAATAATATAAATTAATTTTTTATATTATAGTTAAGTTATTTTAATTCTGCGTATAAAAGTCCAAAAAAGTGCGCAGCTAACCCGTATGCGCAGCTAACCCGTGTAGTACATTAAGTAGTTTAAAAAATATTAAATTAATTTAATTTAATATTTTATACTTTTATATTTAAATAATTAAAAAAGCTAAAATTAATATAAAGTAAATATAATAGCTTTAAAAAAAGTTTAATAAATATTAGTACTATAAAAAATTAAAAAAAGAAAAAATAATTTAATAAAACTAAATAAAAAAAAGCAGCTTATTACAAAAAATTAAAAAAAAAAAACTTTAATTAATATAATTACTATTAACTTTTTATACTAATTTTAAATAATTAAAATAAATTAAAAAATAATTATTATTTTAACTAAAAAAAATTAAAATAGTAAGTAAAAATAAGTAATAATTATATAAAAAAGTTATAAAAATAAAAGTATAATATTTAATTTTTTTTATTTTAGCTTTTATAAATGTATTTATAATAATAAAAATATATAAAAAAAAAAAAAAAAAAAAAAACTTTTTAATTAGTTAATATATTATTTCTTTTTATAATTAAATTATCCTCTAATAAACTTATTATAATTACTAACTATAGGAACTTTAGTACTAAGAAATGCGTGGGAAAAGCCCTCCTCCTTGGGCAGTGCACCTAAAATGGGCGGTGTATCTGTTTCACTAGTATAATTAATTTCTATCCTAGGGTTTCTCTCTAGTCCGCTCATTTAAAAGAAATCAGGTGAGCGTAATGTTCGAGCATTTATCATCTTGCTTGTTGCCACTATCTAAATGCACCTGCTAAGATCGAGTTGAACCAGCAAAAGAAAGCCACTTTCAGTATCTCCGACAGCTCTAGCCATTGTTAAGGAGAACATTGAGCGAATGATCCGGACGAATTCTGGAACCAGCTAACAAAAAAAAAACTCACTCCGCAAGTTATACCACCAAACCACCAGTTTACCAACTTCGCCATAGCCCACCCATAATCCAGTACACGGTGGATTTATCCTCGCTTGAGCAGACTCTCTCCATTGAAAGCCCCCCTTCCAGGCAACACGAGTGAATTCAAGGCTGCATCTCGCGCTCACGCGCAGCTTCCTCCCACGAGTCTCGTCCCGAACGCCCACCCTTCTTCCCTCCATGGGAGCCAGAACCACCCTGGCTGGAACCTCCTCCTCCTCGTCCGCCTCCGCTTCCTCCCTTGCCGCTGCCGCCGCCACTGCTCCCAGAACCGCCCCCATTCTTCCCACTCCCGCCCTTCTTGCCACCGGTAGAGTCGCGGCCGCTGTAGGCGTTTCCCTGCAGAGTGTACATTGTCGAAGTGGGATGAATTACCAAGGCAGGGACTGCGATGTGCTTCCGAGATGACTTGGTGGTGCGTCTGTCGTTGGGGAATGCTTGTAGGGGTGGTGAAGTCTTTTTTGGCAACTCTGAATGTTGTCGAAGTCTCCTCTTCGGGGGTAGTTCGAGATAACAATGGGGGGGAAGCGATGATAAGGCGCCCTGACTGCTAAAGTCGTAATGGTGACTGACTGTTTGTAGAATCGCGATCTAAGACTCTCTGCCCACAACCAAGATTTCCAAAGTTCAAAGATTTGGACCTCCTTATATAGACAGGAGCGAGGTAGGTTATCTCGCAACGCCTATGGCCGAGACTCATATAAATCTCATTTATGCATCAAACGCTGAATAACATCAACATGATGATGACGCTTGACGGCCGACAGCCATTACCACTGTTGTTCAAGGCAAGGCACAGCCCCGAAATTTCTTCACCGACAAACCGTCTATGCAGCACAAATCCACCCCCGGACCATGGCAGTGCGTAGCCCCCAAGCGCCATGTCTCTCTGCGAAAGAACCCACATCTGCATTCAGGAGTTCGTCCCTCTCGTGCGTCTAATCTCGTGGTACAGACTCACGAACACGAACCGGTCTGTTACTCAGAAAAACCTCCCTTGCGACCACCGAGGGAGGGTCTCAGTGGAACACAGTTGATGTACGACTCTTACCAACCCTCCCCTCGCGTCCCCGACGTGGGAGATAGAGTATAGATGCGCGATCCCCCCGTATGATTACGGGGGGCGGATAGCGTCAAGTGGGCGAAGTCGACGCCCGAGAAGCGACTTGGGGGCGAACCATCCCAAATCGATAGTCCTGTTTGTTTATTTACCCGCCCGGGGCGAGAGACATGGCACGAAACCACTGCTCTGGGAATTAATGCATTCCCGGGAAGGACGTTCGAAAGAGGGGAGATTGCGTACAACCCACGCGGGTGGCTATGCTGATGCCGCCACCGCCACGGGGAAGTCGTGGCCTCTGTCGAAAATCGCTGCTTGTTTGCTGATCTTTATCTCGGGGTCATTAGTGAAAGAGTCCCCTTCATTGCGACTCTCGGGGTTCCCATGGTCGCGAGCTGCCCCCAAACGCCCGCGAAAATATTCACCGTGATAGACCCGGATCGTCACATAGGTCGAAGACGAACGTCTCAGTCGTTGTCATGAAAGTTGAGCAGGTGATGGGTCAAGGGTGCCGTGGCAATATTATGAAACACAAGTTATTTTTATTATACTATCGATAAAACTATCCTAAAAGTATCGAAAAAGGAGCAATAGAACCACAGCTTTGTTTGGGGGCGCCGCGCCAAGTAACTTGATGATAGATTGAGGGGAGATGACAGCACAGCAAACCTCTTACTAGCACGAACCGGCCGCAAAATAACATCTGTATGCAACAAAAACTTGACCGTGTCTCGTATCTATTAAAAAAAGCTTGCGGCCCGCTTGACCAGTGTGTTGTCACCGCACGTTAACTTGATGATTGTTGAAACAGTCACGCGATAACCGGCACGCGTACTGCCCTTGGGAGGAGAGCGTCACTCACGCGTTCCAAGGTTTCACTTGGCACAATATAGATAAAATAGAAGGGTATTCAATGGATCGAAGAAGAAGCACCGCTTTTCGTGATAAAAAAACTGAAAGCCAACTGTGTGGTTATTGTTTGGCGTGAATCAATGCGACCGTGAGATCAGTTATAGAAGACCCCCTTTTCCGCTTAGTTACATAATATCCCAAGCCTTTCTCACTCCCTAACCACCTCATTGGGAGATCCCGCGCTATTATCGCCGTCGTCCTAAAATATAACTCGGGAGCGCGGAAGACGAGTGGAGTTCGGTTGTACTTCATATAGTTAGTTGACTTGGACTTCTAGGAAATCCTTAGATGGATCCTAGCCCACCCAGTACCCCTTCTTCCGTATCATCTCGTCTAGTTGTACTTATTTCGTCAGATGAGATATCCCTTTAAGCTATCGAATTGCTGACGTCACAGCGCAGAACTCCCCAGCTGCCATTTCAATCTCTCCCCCGATTGTGAAAATTATCCCGGCAGTACTCGATGGCGGTGCGCAGGCGCTCCCGGAAGGTGTCGTCGTTGGGCGCGTACGCGATCGGGGTGTGGTGGATCGGGAAGGTGAACGGCCGAGTGTCGCGCCCGCCGGCGGCCGGGTCGGCGATGCGGCGGCGCGCGGGCGTCTCGAGGCTGTCGAGGACGCAGCCGGGGACCTGCGCGGTGTACAGGTGGGCGTAGACGAGGTCGTTGAGCGGGTCGGTGAGGAGGACCTGCCAGATGGGGCCGTCTCTCGGACTACGACTGCGGGCCGCGTCTGCGCCGGGTGGTGTATCATCATCGTCTGTGTCGCTGGGAGATCCATACTCGCCTCCCTGGTCCTCCCACTCGCCCATTCGATAGCGCTGGGCCATGGCGATGAAGACGCCCGGTATGAAGTGGGCGTGGTTCCAGTTGGACACTTCGTACTCGTACTCGTAGCGATCCGTGCACTCGAAATAGGACATGCCGTTCCGAACACCGTCCAGATAGAAGTTGGCTGCGCCTTTTTTGGGCGCGAGGTATCCCTGGGTGATGTGAGCCTGGTCGATGTGCGCCAGCCTCCAGAACTTCCCGGCGTCGCCGTCTGCTTCTTCTATGTCGGCCCAGTCGCTACCGCCGCGTTTGGTGGCGAGGCGGTAGACGGGCACCGGAGGTAGGAATCCGTGTTTCATCGTGCCGTACATGATGTCGAGATCCTGCTCCTCGAGGCGAAGGTATTGTCGCGAGATCGGAATATGGTCGAAGATGTCGAGTGAGTCGCTCTCGTCCACGCCACTGAGCAACACCTGCATGGCTTCTCGCTGGCTAGCGTAGGGCCTGATGTCCCAGCAATTTCGCAGGGAACAAATGGCGGTGGAAGTGATGGTCTCCTCTTCCTTGACGAGCACAAAGGACGAGGGCGAGGATGGCAACGGCGTCCGCACCGACGGAAACTTTTGTCGCAAGGGTTCGACCCAAGGTTGGTGTTGGAGAGCCCACCACGTCTCCCGCTCGGGTCGCGTGGCTTCCCGCCGGGCCTCTACCACGATTTGTTGTGCAAACCTGTGCCAGTTCCGCTTACGGGATGGGCGCATGTTGCATTTACATTCGTACCGGTGCCCGGGAAGCGGTATATCGGGCAACGGAGACATTGGGGCTGGGGCAATCTTCCACACGACATGCAGGAGTTTCTCATGTCGATGGGTCCAAAGGAGCGGCGTGGCATACAGATACCTGAACCGCCCGACGATGGCGTCAAGTGGCTTCTCTTGTATCGCTAGGTGGAGGCGGGTGTCGTCAGCACTGGATGCGTGTTAGCATCATTACATGTCTAGTAGCGCGTAGGAACAGGAGTGGGCGACTCAGAAGACGTACTGGCTGTTGTAGTGTGGCTTCCAGGGGCCTCGACGAGTCCATTCAACGGGTTCAAGGGCTTTTAGCTTCTTTATCTGGTCATTTATGATCTGCCTCACTGTCGTGCTGATAAGGGGAGCGTCAATCCTTTGAATGCTCTGGGAACAGGCGACATCAGGTTCTATCTTCTTGCGAAGCTTCGAGAGCCGAAATTTAGCTAGCAATCTACGTAGCTGGCGTAGTTTGTTTTTCATTAATGTTTGATCCATAACCATTTGCTCGTCGAAAACTGAGGTGCAGGTGTGTGTGTGTGTGTGTGTGTGTGTGTGTGTGCGGGATTCCGTTTAAAAGACCAAATAAAATTGAACAGAAATGACCTGAGAAAAAGGATGGATGGAGACACAACAATCTCAGGGTACGCAAGAAATACTAAATTTAATTATGGCAAAAAGGCGTAGAACAAGTAAAGTTTCGGTATACTCCAGTGCTGCATTTGTGTCCGCAAATATACATTGAACAAGTAAAGTTTTAGTTTCGGTGCAACCCAATTGTTTCCTCTCCGGCGGAAACCACCCTGCCGTCATTGGGACCTTGAGGCATAGTGTGGATGGTTGGTTTGATGTATTCTTAGAAGATATAAGTTTTGATCAGCTAAACTGCCTGCTTAATGAACCCAGCCAACATTTTAAGCCCACCGTATAACATCGTGGCTAGTCTATGTGAGGCAAACACAAGAAAATGTACATCGTTCAGATAAGAAACACGTTGATTAAAAAACTGAAGTTTAATCAGAACAGTGGCAAAAAAAAAAGAGTTCAGAGGGGTATCCGAAAGACGTAATCGTCTACGTAAAACAATGCAGCACACATGAGCAGTCAAACCGTAACTAAGTCTGGGGAAGGAAAAACCTGTGCCGGAGTTCGAATCTGGGCTGCATATCAGAGCCAAAAGAGCCACCGGACAACAGAGACGGTGCCTCGGCCAACGCCAAATATGATCCTCGCAATCATGACGACAAACCAGACATACCACATAAAACCGACGAGAACCCACTCGACAGCTAACCAACCGGCTCGACGCACCCAGCGGAAGCGACGACGTCGCCGCCTGAGCATCTTATCCATGGTGTCGACGACGCTCTTGGCCTTGAGACGCTCATAATCCACAATCTCGTGACTGACGGCGTCAGCCTCGTCAGCCGCACAGCGCGTCATATCAGTAAGATCAATAGCAACACGATCATGGATTGCATCTACCCGTTGTTGCAGACGTGGCGCTGTTTCCAAGTCAAATTTGGATGCTGAATTCTCGAACTCTTGGATGGAGCGATCAATACTGCGCGATAAGATACGGCCCACCGTGGGGAAAAGTTCTACTTGGGGCACGCGAAGATTAGGTTCCAAATCAGGGGCAAGGCGGTTGATATCAGTCCACGGTAAGTCCGTCATCTTGCTGATACGTCCGGCAACAGCATGCTGGTCGTTTGTGCGACGAGAAATACCCATGGCCTTGATACCAGAGCAAAGGATTAGTGTACGAAGACGTGCCACCTCACGTCTGGATAGGGCGCTATGTTGAGACAAAATTGCACGGTCGGGAATGGCCCAGTCTCCACGCTCAGGTATGTGTGTTTTATCCTCTTTACGCGATCCCGACGAGTCGGTACCATGGATGGAGAGAACAGTGTGAAGCTCCTGCGATGTCTGCCTTGGCCTATTTATGGCCAGAGTTAAGTCATGAGGGCGAGAATCGATGTCTGACGTGTCGGAGTCCATGAAATATCGAGAGCTGTCTCCCTCCTGCTCGGATAAGTCGGGTGATGCCTTACGAACATCAATACGAGGCGGTTTGAGTTGCTCGAAGCGGGGTGATCTGCTAGGAACCTGCGATAAAACTTGTATTGGGGAACTGTCTACCCCCTGAGAGGTGGTCTTATCCGTAGGATCCGCCGTTGATTTGAAATTCGGCATAACGTCCATATAATGTTTGACGGGATGGCGACTGTCTGGATCCCGCGCTGCACTTTCTGGTGATAATAAAGCCTGTTCGGTAGGTCGGCCTCGTCGAACATCCGTATCAGACTCGTCCGAAGAATCAGAAGAGTCATGATCTTTCTTCCATATGAGATCAGTTACCTTGGAGACACTACCTCGTATCATATCGTCGAGTTTCGCGCCTCCTTTAAATATGGTCCTGAGTCCGACTTGTTCGTCTGGTCTAAGACTGAAGCTTCCCATGCTTCGATGTGATTTATGATTTTCATGAACTGCCTTGGGAATCGATTCTCGAGTGGAACTTCTAGATCTCGGACGTTGTAGCGGTTGGGCTGTATCCTCAGGGACTGGAAATATGTTGAGGGTACTCAGTGGATCACCTGAGCTAACGAATTTATCGCCATTCTCATGCTCATCACGTTCCCTACTGCGATCACGAAAAATATTCTTGACTTTGGAGAACGGATTTCGAGGCGGGGAGCTGGGTCGGCTAGGGCTCGGTGAAAGGTCCATCCCAATAGCTGGGACATAGCTATTCCGACGCCCCTTTCGTGTTGTATCGGTTAAGAGCGGTCGGGGAGAATCAAGGTCCATAGAAGATCTCGAGGGATGATTGGGAGCCTCCAAACTTGCGCGTCCGGAGTAAGCAGGTGGCGTGTTATTTAGTCTGTCCGGGGCTAAATGATCCATGGCTTCAACATGTGAATGTTTACGGTTATGTCCTAGACGAGAAACTGGAGAGGCCAGCTCGGGAGCCGCTATTCCTGCAGGCAAAGGCTTCAGGGAATCAACTTCAACTGCAGCGGCACGTCTCTGCTCGGCTTCAAGTTCCTTTGCGAGCATTTCATTCATCTGCTTCTCAAGTAAATCTTGGCCACTAGCGCTAATCGTGCTTGTACGACCTCTTCTGCGGCGATCACTTTCGTTATCTGATGAATCTGATGACGAAGCTCGTCCGAATTTGCGTAGATCATGATGAGAATAGGCGGAATTACTGTGCCTATGATGTATCCCCCTCAAATCTTGGAGTTTTTGGCGCGCACGATCTCTCGCGCTTATCGATGTTGCTTCCGCATCCGTTTTCGTTAAGTGCGAGACATCTTGCTCAGAAAGATCATGACCATCTACTTTGAGGTTTTCCTTCGTTGCCTGTGTGGTCACTGTAGACCTGCTGGGCTCGGTAGTCTGGGTCGTTGGCTGCGATATCTCTGGTTTTAGGGGATAGATTTTAGTATAGTATCGATCTTCGATCAGAAATCTGTTATTGTCCTGTTCCAACCAGTATACATCCGCAAGCATATCTGCTGGGTCAATACTCCACTCAAATCTCGGTCTTTTTGGTTTACTCATCGCAGAGACTGGCCTGGGGATGTTCGATGCCGGGAGCTGCTGTGCCATATAGTCGTCCGCCGGCGGAAAAGGCGGCAATTTTGGCGATCCAGAAACTAGTGAGGCAGCAGCGAAAGTAGCTACCTCGTCGACCCAATCTGTGACCCTAGGTACATCCCCAAACCCATAAGCTTCCCCGTCTATGGTTTGGCGTTCGCGAGTTCGGATTTTCCGATTTCGAATGTATTGGAGTGGATTGTACGCACGACCCAACGCACGGCCCTGAGGACTAATATGGGTATCAAAAGGTGAACCTATTGAGTGAGGAGTTGTGGGACTGGAAGTGGACGGCCGCGAGCGGGCCTGTTGC
This sequence comes from Xylaria palmicola, assembly GCA_022385595.1. Taxonomy (NCBI): domain Eukaryota; kingdom Fungi; phylum Ascomycota; class Sordariomycetes; order Xylariales; family Xylariaceae; genus Xylaria; species Xylaria palmicola. The sequence goes on from MU281412.1 coordinate 8,926, forward strand.
TTCAACGGAGGGAGAAATAGGAGAAGCCTTCTGTATTGCCCCATTAGCTCCAGATACTCTTTCGCCCGCTGGGCTCGATTGAGCGTAGAGGACGAGAAATGATACGTGTAGCTGCCGTCGTGATCAAAGGGAGGTTGTAATGGGCTGCTCATCCGCGGTGCCGAGACAATCCTCGGGGAAAGATTCTTGCCCGCCCTTGGGGAGACGTTACGCGACGTCCGCCGTTGCTGCTGGAGGTGCTGCTTAAGACTGCGTCCAGCCGTGCTGTCGGGTAGTTGAGCGAGGCGGGGCGGAATGGTGCTTGAGATGTTCCTCCTCGAAGCTAGTCGTCTGGACTCGCTCAAGTCAAGCGCCATGGACACAATCTGTGTTGCATCCACGTCCAGGGGGGCGGAACTCGGCCGCGACGATGGGAGCATCGATCCCCGCCTGTCGGCCATCTGACTGCCTGGCCGATCATCCTGGACGTGGGCCTCGCCTATCGACATCCGCGCCTGGCGCGCCTTGCCACTTCCCCGATCATCAAGGGCAATATAAGAATCTGCCGGTGCCAATGTATCGGATTCCTCAGAAGATCTCAACGGACTTTTCCCTTTCCGGCCGTCGACGGGGATACGGGACTTGCGCCGGCCGTCACCCGAGAGCTTGACGGGCCCCCGCTGGGAGGTCTCGGTGGGGGTACTGTTCGATAACAGAAAGCCACTGTTCGGCCGGGGCTTGTGGTGCTGGCGCCGTCGTTGCGCATCATAACTCAGATTGCGACCCGGATTGTGTTCGCCATGCTCTGCGAACGGGGGATCCGAGCTTGATTCCCGGGGGCCGCGAGGCGAGGACCGGCCGAATTGTATTCTGTCTATCGACGTATCATGCAGACTGACGGCCGTGCTCGACTCGCCGGCGTCATAGCTGCCGAAACTGCTGGCGGATCGCGGGATGGAACTTCTGTTGGGGGCGCGCGTAGGAGCGCTGCGGCGCGACGGGGAGGTTGCATTTGTATCGTGGTCTGTCATAGCGGTCGGAGCTCAGGTACTGCGAAGCAGCTCCCCAGCACGATAGGGGCCGGCTCCAACCAAAAACCAGGCTGGAAAGGTCGAGCTATCTACGTCGCGGCGCACAGTTGCGGACCGAGACGGCAGGCATCGTGGGCTCGTTGCTGCTGGGATCAGGTAGCTGTTGATGGATTTATGGATTGATGGGATGGCTCGTCGGTTCGCGTCGGCACGTAGAAAGCAGAAGTAGAGGTATCTAATAAACAGAGCTGGATGGAGTAAATGGGGCGCTCTTGGCCCCAATAAACCTTCGTAGTCACGGGGAATAAAGGAGGTGGTGTGAGGTGCGAGGTACCCATCTCTAACCTCAACCACGAAGTCGTAGGTTCCGTGTCCCGGAGTGGAGACCAAAGCTTCGGTGATCTCACTGGGCCCCCTGTAGCCCGTAGGCACTACGCATGTGATAGGTACCTAGAAGCGTACTTACCTGTGACCTGTCTCAGATTGGTACATTGTAGGTGCCACCCAGGCTGTCCTACCACCTACCTAACCTCCCTTAGGTATGTCGAGTCCCCGACCAGCCTTACCTTAAGTAGGTACTTAAGGTACCTCCTATGCACACGACAGTTAGCTCCGTCCCGTGTTGTCTTATAGGTAAGTACCTAACGTTAAGTTCCCAAGGTAAAAGTGGAATGTTTGACACAAGGCTTGCAAAACAAATATGGGAATATCAACTCACGGCTCGTGCTCGTCTCTTATCATACCTACCGCATCGTAACGAACGCATCGTGTCGCATCCCATCGCATCGCATCAATAGGTAGACATGGCGCGACACGGCCGCACGCACGCGACGACGTCTTTCCGTCGACTTGTCTCGTCGTCAACTTCAGGCAGCCAGCCCGTCGAGGCGCCGTGGAGCGAGCTTTCGTTGCCACGCAACAGCATAATCCAACAATGATTCTCGGGGCGGGCAAGCGGCGGCGAAGTGAGTCACGACAGCGCCCAGTCGCTACGCGCGCCGAGAAGTCGAGATTCCACCCCCCGCCCTGCACGGCGGTTGGGGGCGGACGGACGCCACTTGCTCGCATCGGACATGGAGCGAGATTGAGCGCTCGCTTCCCCCTGCGCCGTATTTTTAGACCAACCATCTATCTAGATAGACTAAACTATCAAAGTTGGCTGCTGACAGCTACCAAGTACATGGGTGAGATGCCCAAGTACCCAGGTATAGGATTATTGGGATCTTATATAATAAATGCAGAGCTAGTAGTCTATAAACAATATAAATACAGTTCCATCCTCCTCCTGAAAAAGACGCCCCCCCTTATCCCAAAGGGGGAAAAACGGTATGAGTCGTGAGATACCTAGATCCCCAGACCGCCCCTCTCCCCGGACCCCAGATATGAGCACCGCAACCGAGAAGGATCAACGGGCGGCACCAGCCACATCAGATCCCATTCACCATGCGTAAGAAGCATAACATCCCACCTCCCAGCAGAGTGCCTTTTTGCTGATGAATCGTTACAGCAGCGATGTGCCCGTCATGAGCGACCCGCCGAGGGCATACGCGCCCCCGGTGAGGAACGAGGGCGGCGTAAGCAGCAGCAGCAACAGCAACAACAACAGGGGGAGAATCACCCCGCTCCGCCAGCTGCGGCGGGAGCCGGGCCCGGAGCCGGAATGGGTCAGCTGCCCCTTCTGCAAGAAGACGACGACGATACGCAGGGTGTCGGAGCCCTCGGACGAGTACAAGTAAGTACCTACGACTCATATCATCTGCCCTGCCCTTTGCCCTTCGCCCTTTGCCCTTCGCCCTTTGCCCTGCCTCGCCTCATCCGTGATATCCCCCCGGACCACAAGCCCCACGACGAGTAAAACCAGCAGAGCTCAACGCGCGTTAATTCCCCCTCGTCGTCAGGTGCCTCACTCTCTGCTGCGCCGCGAACATTTCCCGTCTTTTCGTGTCCAACCCCGACGACCTATACGTGAACATCGATATCCACTGCACCTCGTGCGACAGGCACATCGCCACCGTCCCGCCCGACGGCGTGGTGCAGTCGGTCCGGGTCTCCGAGCGCCCGCCGCTGCCCACGAAGAAGCAATAGCCCCCTCGCTTTCTCGCGCCCCGGGGGTTGGGGCCTAGGGGAGGGGAGGGGAGGAACAAATCTAAAGTTCCCTACCTAGGTCGAGACACCAAAGGCAAATATCCAGTTAGTACTACTGGGGATGACTACTTTACTTAAGGATACCCAGACCCAGCTAGGTAGAAGCTCTAATAAACTCATCGGGAAATACTCACGCAGCTGGCTTTCCATATCCCGCGACTGACGCCCCTGCGAAGCGAGAGTTGTTTGACGACGAGTCAATATCTAGAGAAGGCGAGTACTCTCGAACCAGTAACATGCTGTCTTTGGCCTTGGTGAGTGAGGTAGGTCTTTTATTACTACCATTTCCCTCAGTGACTTGAAAGCCCTAGGCGCATAAGAGTGTGAAGGTTGTTCATTTGTTCCATCGCTCAACGACCTTCATCCTGACCCTATCCAAACACCATCACCTCTATCCCGGATTCCTACACTCTGGTAGATCGTAGAGTTATTGAAATTAACTATTCAGTCGCTGTCTCTCTTCCCCCTAGCTTGTCGTATTATGCGTGCAAATCAGCACATCTCTACGGTCAAACACGTCACTGACCACGGGCAGAAATCATGAAACTATGCGTGATGTTCTCAATTGTAATTCAACAAGTTGGGAGTTGCAGTGTACAAAATCCGACGGGGATGCAGGACGACCTGTCCAGTACCTAGGTACCCCCGAGACAATCTCAACTCCAGTCTGGTCTGCATCGAATCCGTACTAATCAATACCCGTTCCCTCTCCCAGCCGTCCCAGGCTAAACGATCGTACTTTTCTCCCTTGCAAATGATGAGAACAGAAACAGGTCCGCCTTTCCGGGGTATTTTAACAATGCATTCTCTCAACGCCAGACGGCCAGTCCATGCGGCCAGTCAATGCAGCCAATCCGTCCGTGTGGTCCCATGCTGTGAAACGCCAGACAATCCGGCCACCCGCCATGAGGGAAGAAAAACAAAATCAAAAACAAAATCAATAACAAAAACAATCCCCCCTGACTCTCTTGCTTTGGTTCGGAATCCCAAACAAATAATACAAACAAACAAGCCACCATGCGGCCCAATTTTTGAACCGAGAATACTCAGACAATGCCCAGGATCGTAATCCCGAGCCAATGACAGAAACAACGATGCAACCTCGTAAATCAAGGTCCAAACTCCGGATTACTCAGACAACGTGAATAACTCCCCCTTCATGTGACAATGTGCTCGGAGACAACGAGCTTTCGGGAATCCCGAAATAGCGGTCCATGTATTTCTGGGACCAGAACCGCCGATACTCTAATAATGTGAACAAGCTTCCTTCTGTGTGATCCCATGCCCAGAAAGGTGAGCCAGAAAATTTGGAGAACGCAAATGATGAACCGTGGTTCCATGCAGTTCAATCCTCAAAAACCGTAAAACAGACTAATATCGACGAACGTCCATGTGGGAAAGCAGCAACAGCGAGAGGATGCGAAAAGAAAAGAGGCAAGCCAATACAGTGGAATAGAGTTATGCTTTCGACAGCGAGCGTGTGAACCGCGAGCGCAATGTGGATAGTAAGCGCGAATACATTCAGTCCAATGAGTCCTAGCCGGCGAAGGCAGGGTTGCGACATCGAGGGTATGACAAGTAGGGTGAATGCCAAAATGATTCACCAAATCCCTGCTAATGAAAGCAGAGCTTGCCAACCGCGAGTGCAATGAATGTAATGCAAATACCATCATAAAACCATCAAAATCCCACCTAGCGAAAGGTGGGCGTGCGATATCGGGTACGCGTTGCTCGACGCCGAAAGCAATTAATCCATCTATTTCCACTGCTTCTTGAGAGGACTTGCAACTTTGGGTGCGAATTGCATACTCTTTCGTCGTGCCGCCATTAGGCGCATCATGAAGCTCTGGTTTTTGTCGCTGTTATCGCCTGGGTTGATAAGGCCGGACGGCTTAGGAGGACAGGTCTGCATATGGAGTGGGTTTTTCTCAGGCGACAAGCTGAAAGAATTCATAGTAGGCGTGCCAGGTGTGACATCCATGGCGAATTTGGCAACCATCTCAGGTGCGGGTGTCCGAGGCACTGGTGTAAGGATGGGGGCATCAGTGCTCTCCCAATCCATCTCGCTTGGCTCACTCGGGGCGTCCTCGTCTTCCTCTTCGTCATGTTCAGAGGGACTACGCATCCAAACAGTGCTCTCACGGCGACTCATATAGTTGCTAGGTACTGTCTGAGGCTCACGGGAAAAACCGGAGTTCGCCTTCATGGGAGTGACGAGGGTGCCGTTCATGTTGGCGATAGCCTTAGGCTCCATGCTCTTACGTCGATTGTGGCCACCACGGGGAATGACCGTAGTATCGACTCGATAGTCTCTCTCATCAACCCATCGGTTCTCTTTCTCACAGCTGCAGGTCTGTCAGTCTCAATTTGAAAACTAGTTAGTAGGCGCGGACTTACTCTAAGACCCAGCTAACGCCGACACACTGAACGGCTCCGTTGCTTTCGATGACTTTTTCTAATGTTCGCTTGCCTCCATCCTTGAATACCACATGAGTAATGCCGATCCTGGAAACATCAACTTCACCGTTGGCGGAGATGGTGGGATTCCAGGGCCAGCTCTTGACACACCGAGCGCCCATTGAATGCAGAAGGTCGACAAAGATTCTACCAGCGTCGGCACCATCGGTGGTATGGGCATCAACATATACCGTTGCCCCGCGCAGGAGCATGGGATCAAGGTCTGGACGGGTAGCACGGGCTGGAGTGCCCACGGATGACCAAGAGGCGGATTTGGAGTTGGTAGCTTGCAAGTTAGATTCAACGTCCATTTGTTCCATATTTTCGAGTTGGAGACGGCGCTGGCTTGGTACAATGACATTGCTATACGGCGCACGACGATGAGAAGAGACCTTCGACGCACTAGAGCAGTGTCTCTTAGCGCTGCGGGGGGGTGAGTCATCGGAGCCCTTGAGCGGCACCTTTGAGACGGTATGAAATTCTCCCGACATAAAAGGTCTCTTCGGAGTGATGGGAGGATAGTCACCGGTTCGGGGATCAACCTTGTTACCGACCAAAGCGGGGTCGATGGGAACGGAATTCTCATCGCCGTACTCTTGGCTTGCATCGGAAACGGCTGGTTCCTGCGATTGAGACTCGTCACCCTCGGGAATATCAGGCAGAGACCTCTTCTCTTCTTCCATGGCATACGAGATATCCTCCTCGAGGCCTAGATCATGAAAGTCGTGTTTGTCGAACTTAGCGTCAATCTCGGCTTCAAGATATGCCTCCATGGCAGCCTGAATCTCCCTAGCTTCGCGAATTTTCCTTTCGTCATCGTCGCCGTCGTCGCCTTTGGGGGCTCGAGGCTCGACAACAGGGAAATCTTTCTCGTCAAGTAATGAGAACTCATCCTCGTCTTCATCTGGTTGAACAGACTTCTTCTGACCCCAATTGGTCTTGAGCGGACTGGACGACCTCCAAGCACCTAGTTGAACAGTGTACCCCTTTGAGACTGAACGGATTGCTCTGTTAGCTGCTCTAAGGGCACTCTCGGAAATCTTTCTTTCGGGATTCTTAAACAAAGGTGGAAGGGGTGTCGTTGAGACGGGGTTGTCGGCCAAAGCGTTGTCTTTGAGCTTCGCATCCTTATGACTGGAGGCGAGCTCATCTTCAGAATCAGACACGCCACCCTCTTCCGAACCCTTAGCTCGTAATGAAGAAGCAGATTGCTTCGAGGTTGTCTCGGGTGGTGTGGTTTGATCTGAGTTTCTCCCGGCTGGCCCCTTAGTGTTGGCCCCGTCCTTTTCAAACTGAGGTTGGCATCCTTCTGCAGATAGCTCGACCTTGAATTGATCAATCAACAGTTGCTGACTCTCGACCTGAGATCCAATCAAAGACTGTTCGCTGGTCTCGGCAGTATCCACTTCCTTGGATTGTTCCATGGTTCCAGCGTCGAGTGTATTGTTGACCCAATCTTCACGCAGAACGACAGGAGCACTAGGAGACTGCGCCTCAGGTGTGTCATTGGATGGTGATTCTACTTTCAGCTCATTCTCGGGTGACAGTCTCACTCCAGCAGATACCGATTTTTCAGGTTCAGCAGTATCCATTTGAGCGGCATAGATGCGAACCTCAGGAACAGGGAGAGGGATGAACTTGAGCACAGGATCGGCATGTCGTGGTAGGACGGCCGAAAGACGGCCAGGGAAGGTAAGGGGAGCCGGTGTGGGAGATTCAAGTTGAAGGCTATCTTCAGTGTCGACCTCATGAATAATCTCTAAGGTCTTCTCGACGACTGCCGTTTCTGGTGGCGAGATCACACCCGCTTCTGCACGAATCTGAGACTGCAGCTGTTCCTCACTAATCTCATACATTGAGATGTAGGAGCTCTCCTCTACCATGGACGTATCTGTCTCCTCCTCGGAGGCATCATAAGACCGGTCGTTTGTGGGGGTGTGGATGTTCTCCTGCTCTTCTATACGAGTATCGGCATCCTCACCAGCGGCTTCGTGAGACTGGTCTTTCGTGGGGGTTTGGATGTTCTCCTGCTCTTCCATACGGGAATCTACATCCTCATCGAGCCTTCTAGGCGATTGTGCTTCAATCGGAGCAATAGTAGTGTGAATAGCTGTCTCCCGCTCTTTCACAGGAGCATCAGCAGCTTCCGAGGCTTCGTGAGACTTGTCTGTAATGGGAGCATAAGTAAGCTCCTCCTTTTCCACAGCAACATCCTTATCCTCTTTAGAGCCTTCGTGGTGTGCGTTTTCCGTCGGTGGAATTGGAGAACCAAGCAGCTTCATAGGCGACGTAGGACGCTTCGCGGGCGTCGCGAGCAAGGTCGTCTTCACAGGCGAGCGGGTAGCACCCCCTTGATCTTGGGCCAATTGGAAGGGTGGGAAAGGCATGGCAGGACGCTTGGCAGGTGACTGAAGCATCGATTGCTTAGACGGTGACTTAGCACCCTGCGTTTCGGCGCCGGCAGATGAGAAGAGTGAAGGAACTGCGTCGAACCTCTTCGCCGGTGACTTCATAGCATCCTTGAAAGGGGAGGGTGGCGGTCTTCGAGCCGGGCTGCTGAGCACCGAAGGGCGGACTGGCTCAGGTGATTGGGAAGAACTATTGTCCTCCTCCTTGTCTTTCTCGGAAGTTTGGGGTTCAAGCTTTTGGATACTGTTGTGTGGTTTGACAGGACTCTTCATCAAGGGTTTAAGAGGAGTCTTTTCAAATGTAGCTAGCTCATCATCAGAGCCAGTATCTCGTGACAGAGGAAGATTCTGACCATCTTTCTTAGGGCTGAGAGGTCTCTTCTCTGTAGTCTCTGTAGCAGCCGCTCGCGTACGTGCACGAGTTGTTCTGCCAGAGGCAGCGGGCTTCCGGACAGGTCTCGCTCTCATGCCCGTAGCAGTGGGTGCAGTCGATGCAGTAGTCTCAGATTTGGACTGTGTTGAAGCCTCAGGCAACATGTTCTCTTTCTCGGGCTCTTGGAAAGTCACGGTCTTCTTATTGGCACCGGCATGCTTAGAGGCGGGCCGAGAAACAGCAGACTTCAGGCCCGGAGTAGGTTCGGTGGTATAGGTATTAGTGATAGTGCCGACTGCAGGGCGGCCGCGAGCGGTTCTCTTGGCTGGTCGCTTCGTAGCAGTGGCATCGTCATCCTTAGCGGCTGTCTTCCGCTTTCGTGTACGGGTGACTGTGGGCGCTGTCTGTTCATCAGAAACAGGGATTGTTGCAGTAGCGGTAATCGACTTCTTGGGACGACCACGAGTAGATCTTGTTGTGGTGGCGGTATTAGCAGAAGTAGCACTGCTTTGTGCCTCACTCTCCTGTGGGGCCGGCTGAGGGTCAGATTTGTGTTCTGACTCTGACTTGGGTTCAGGCACGACAGCCTTCTTAGCTGCTCCCCGCGGCTTCTTGGCTGGCCGGCTCATAGTATGCTGGCTGGTGTCTTCTTTAGACAGGTCGTCCTCATCGTCGTCATCTGATGCTCGGACCTTGCGTTTCCTGGTTGTGGGACGCGTAGCGGTAGCGGAAGTAGTAGCGGGAGTGGTGGCGGAGGTAGTAGTGGAAGCAGTAGGAGTGGTGGTGGTGGTAGTGGTAGTGGTCTTTGTTGCCGAGTTCGCGGCGGGCTTCTTCGCGGCGGCAGGCTTCTTCGCGGCAGCAGGTTTCTTCGCGGCAGCAGGCTTTTTCGCAGTAGCGGGCTTCTTCGCGGCAGTAGTCTTCTTCGCGGTGGAAGAAGCAGCCTTCGTGGCCTCGGTTGACTTGGTCACCCTGTCTGTTTTGGTTGGCTTGCTGCTTAGGGCGGCCGCAGTGGCCTCGGCCGCGGCTGCCCTTGCACGCGTCATGCGCTTGGGGGGGGTTTCAGACCCCATCGCGACGGGAAGGATGGATGAACAGCGATGGGCGGAAGTGGGATGAAGAATCGAGTGCAGTATGCAGAGTGGTGATGGAATCGATGAATAGATTGCAGGAGCAGACTACATGCAGAGCCCTCGGCGTTGTCAAGGTGGGTGCAAATGCCTGGTTGACAAAAGTTGTGCGAGACAATGTGTTGGGAGTAGGATGGTTCGCGATGGACTCGGGATCGACAAGGGCCTGGCTTTCTTTCCGGGCGTGAAGTGTTTTTGTTTACATGGTCATAGCTCCACTTAAACCTAATGCAATACGAAGTAGGTACTATCTAAACCTAATGTTGCCCCTCCGACCGCCACTTCCCATTGTCAATTGACCTGTAGCGTGCGGTACCGAGTGCCCCTCTCTCAGTTTTTGGGGGACCACACCACTATAATTGACGTACTTTGATAGGCCGCCCACCGGGTACAGCATAGGTAGCGTCTAGGTGGGTACATACCGGTACGCACCTACAGGTACCCGCCTCTTGACGCACATAAACCAGGCAGGTACGGAGAGACACGTGCACGTGCACGCGTGTTTCTACCAGAAGGGACGCGCCAGATTTAGGTTTGGGGAGTACCTAAGGTTAGGTACCTACCTTAGGTAATGAAGGTAACCAAAGCAAAACCGATATCCAGTTCGGGCGCCCTTCTCGAGAGTGTGGTAGCGGGTAGGTACGTACGTACCTACCCACAGAGCCTCCATGCAGGGGTGCATTGCCGCAACGAGCTGCAGCAGCATACCTACCGTAGGTATCTAATAGCTCGCTTAAATATCAGGTACCTCTAAAATAGGTTTTACTGTCCTGAATTGGAATAGGAATCTTATTTAAGCCATGAAGCCCTACTTAAGTAGTGTTCCCGTTCGGAACATGCTAAATCTTTTGATTTATTAATGTAGTGGCTACAGGGCTACCGCTATAACATATAGCTACTTCTAGGCCCAAAAATACTAAAAAAGCTGATACGGTGCAGTAGGGGGGGCCAATTCAAAAGCCCTGGGGGGGGTCCCCCCCCCCCACCCCTACAGGTGGGTTAACGAGACGGACACCTAAGGTGTAATACAGCGTGCAAGCCGGTATCCCAGCTTGTACCCCACTCTTTTCGTATCAAAAGCGAAGCGGTAAATCGTTTCCCGTGTACTAATACTTATATATACTGTACATTTTATTGTGTTCCGACTTGCTATATACTTGGATAGAAGCTGTGTAAAACTTTTGATATTTGTAGCAAGCTTGGTACCCGGCTGTTCGTCGTCACACAGCTAGACGGCAACAACACATTCGACCGGTGTATATTGATTCCGTGATACGGTGGATTTCAACGGTCTGGAGATTGGCCACTGCCGACAAGCCCAAATTGCCTACCCGTTAAGAATCTTGACATCTCTCATTAGCACATCGAATAAGCTAATGTTATGCAGCGCCGGCATATCCATTGTGCTGGTAATATTCTGGGACGATAGAAGTCTCAACGTCCGCGCAGGTTGCATCGCTATCTAACTGAGACTTGAAAATATCTAGCAGCCGATGAGCCAGGCTGCCGGCTGTTGCCGGTCGACGCTTCGAGCTCTGCACAGACCAATAGTCTGACCCCCTGTAGTGGGGGCATAGCCCCCACAAATAGGTGTACCTATCCGCTCGTGAAGGATCCGGAACCCGTGTGAAGAGAGCATCCCCTAAATAAATGCATACATACATATAGTTATATAAAACAGCCGCTTCTTTTTTTCCTTTTTTCCTTTTTTTCCTTTTTTTTTTTTTTTTTTTTTTTTTCCAACTCGGTTCCCTAAATAGCTTAAAGCTAGCTTTTAGTAGTTGCCTTTGAAACCATTCTCTGAGCTTGACGGTGCTGTCTTGGGTTTACGTCCATATCAAGTATGCTAGCAAGACAACCTTAGGTCAGTAGGTATTTATATTCAGTGAAGAGCCATCAAGTCGCTTACAAAATAGTTGTGCGTATGGCGGTCTCTTCGGAGATGACAGCGCTCCTCATTGCGTATCAAGAGATGCTGCAGTTGGCCAGTTGTGCATGTCCTACCCTACTAACTGCAGATTGGTTGGACCAGGTGTACAAACTGACACATGATCACCCAAGACAATCCCGCCACGCTTTGGATTAAAGTTGTTCAAATTTTGGCTTTGCTTTCGCTCGGAATTAAAACGCGCATTGACAATCAAGTCAATAACGACACGGCACAACGACGGTGGTGTACATTGCTCAAATCTATTGTGTGTAAAGCGTACAGCGACGTGTTCCGCCCCTCCCCCAAAAGCGTTGTCATTACGGCAACGTATTCATCATAAGAGACATGGATGCTACGGGTCATGATTTAACCGCATTTCCCACGCCTCTCCGAAACCGTCGGATTCTGGTCTGCTCCGAATCATTCGGCCCCGTAAATGGAGTTTCCCGCACGACCTTGATGATAGTGAATCATCTGAGATCCCACGGGGCTTTGGTATCCGTCGTTGCTCCCTGCAACCATACCAAAGTGAATATCGCCCCACAAACCGATGCTGTTGAAAATACGAATGGGTATTGCCGGGAGGTCTGTTTAATGGGGATTCCGATACCGTTCAACCCCGAGCTCTCGGTGGTACACCCGGTACGACTATCCGAGATCTACAGGCGGACCTTCGGCGGCACCCCGGACCTCATCTATCTAGCGAGCCCGGCGTCTCTGGGCTTCCAGGTGATGCTGCAGTTGCAGCTGCAGAACGCAGAGGCCCAGGTGCCTATGCTCTGCAATTTTCAGACAGATCTAGCAGGGTATTGCGAAATCCTATTTCCAATGCCACTTGGCCGCCTGGCGAGTTGGATATTCACTAGGATTGAGGGATACTTGTTTCGTCATGGCTCCATCAAGACTATCTTCTATCCTAGTATGTTTGCCAGAAGATATCTGGAAGATAGGGCTCATGTGCAAAGTAGCAAACTGGTGATGCTGAGGAGAGGCGTTGACACCGAAGGCTTCAACCCGAATAAGAGGAGCCTCGAACTCCGAAGAACATGGGCGCCAAACGGAGAACTGATCTTCTTTACTTGCTCGAGACTAGCGGGCGAGAAAGGGTATGAGTTCTTGGCACGAGTAGCAGCTGAACTGGCCAATACGGACTTGCGTTTCAAGCTTGTTATCGTTGGGAGCAATCGAAATAACGTAGTAGAACAGGAAATTAAGGGTTTATTTAAGTTGCTAGTACATCGAGGCATAGTCATCTTCACAGGGCTCAAGGTGGGCGAGGATCTAATGACGCACTATGCTTCTGCCGATCTCTTCCTGCACTGTTCCATCACAGAGACGTTTGGACTCGTGGTACTCGAGGCGATGGCGAGCGGTGTTCCCGTGATTGCAAGGGACGAGGGTGGGCCGAGCGACACCATCGACCACGGAAGAACCGGTTACCTCGTGCCGCCAAACGATCTTGACGGCTTTGTCCAAAGGACGCTCGAGCTTGGCCGCGACACGGACCTTGCGCGCCGCTTTGGCGAAGCTGGCCGCGCACAAGCGCTACTGGCAACCTGGGAAAGGATTGGGAATAGAGTGGCTTGGAAAATGCTAGACGTTATCGAGGCGCGAGAGCAGGCGACAGAGGTCGTAAGAAACGTACCTCGACACAACATGGTCATCGTTAATAGCCGTTCCACCAGCTCTGCTGCTCCCAAATCCATAGCCTCATTAATCGCTAACGCAAGAACAGTCCTGAGTCTAATGCTTATCGTAAGCTGCTGGGCTGTTGTCGGCGTCTGTTTGGCCGTGATTAATTTGACACACTGGGCGAAAACTCGGGCCAAAAGAGTTTAGGTTGGACGGCTGTAGATTCAATGATATTCAATCTAGATTATATATATTGGGTTTCGCCTTATCCCCTTGGATGAATTTAAATGAGGGGTGAGTGGTCAAGGGCTTCGATTCTGTCAATAATCTAAAGCTCTAAGCATAAGATAGACGCGCTAATCTCAACCTGGGCATCGCATGTTTTCGCAAGAACCCAGTGTCCTGTACCCAGGAATTTTGCAGGAGTCTATAAGGGTTCAATTGGGACGTAAGCTTACCATGGCCCAGCCATGTTTACAAAGCCTAGCGTGGAGGCAAAGACCGCGCAAAGGCGCAAAGGCAACGCCTATGAAGACTACTACGAAAGCCACAACCAAAGGGCCTACGAAGGCCACAGCCTAAAGAGTACGAAAACGAGGGCTATTTTCGCTTCCGGAAGGGACGTGGACTCTTGTGAGTACTTTCGTAGCTCATATTTCTTCGCCGTTCTATCATCCCAAGCCTTAACGTGCCGATTAGTACCCCCCTGGACAGTGTCCCGCGAAAACAGGAATGCTATTAGAGAACCGATTCACATTATCATACTCGATAAATGCCATATTGTGCCGTAAAACTTCTTTCTAAAGGCTTACATGCCTCATACAGAGTCCTTCTAGACCCCAAGGCCCTACGTCATCGGATTTTTATTAGCCCGCCCGCGTTCCTGTCGGCTGAGGGATCCTACTCGGTACCGTCTGTTGCAGACAATTGTTCTCGTAACCGGGTTAACCGTGGCTCAGCATGGCTGATGGCCGGGTATTGAGGCGTGGTACGCCACCAAGAGAATAAGGACAGAGCCTTGCGGATGATGCGCCCACTAGTTCTCACTCATAGCATCAACGGCATCTCCTCTACTTACTACACGATCTTGTCATACCCAAACCCATGTGTTAGCATTAGCTTTAGCTGACCAGGTTCTGTTGCATGTTGTCTGCATACAGCAACTGGTAGCCTCAATCGGGTAGCCGAACGACAGTGCCGCGAAGTTGCATAGCCCATGGTTGACCCCGTGACCGCTCTCGCCATTGCGGGGAACATCGCTCAGTTCCTCGAGACTGCTTACAAACTCACATCACGGATCAAATTGTATTGTGGCAAATCAAGCTCTGCGCCTACTTTCCTTTTTGAGCTCTCAAATCAGATCCCAATGTTGTGCTATCTTTTTGAAGATTGTCGGACGCTCAAAGTCGAGAATCCGGCCGATTTGGACAGCTTGATGCCCGTTCTCGATGGATGCCGACGAGTAATCGAGTCCCTGGATCGTCTCGTTTCCTCTGTGCTTCCTGATACTAACGACGCTGTTGGTGTCAAAGTTTGGAAAGGCGTAAAAAGCGTTAGTATCCAGGACAAAGTATTGGAGTGCAAAACGGAGCTAGAGTGCTATAAGTCGACGCTCGCTCTTCATCTAAGCGTCCTTACAGCCAAGCAGCGTAATTCTTCGGTCCCTCAAGCTCCGCTTCCATCGTTTCATCATGTTCCAGCTACCGGGCGGTCCCGATTCGTCGGGCGCGGAGATATTCTCCAGTCTATTAGTCAGTTGCTGAGACTAGGCGGGCGAGATCCCCGCATTGCCGTGTTGTTGGGCATGGGTGGCCAGGGGAAAACTTCAATAGCATTAGAGTATTGTCGGCGGGAAATAGTGAGTCGGCATTTCAGGTTCATTATCTGGATTGACAGCAGCTCTCCCGCTGCCGTCAAACGGAGTTTTGCTCAAGCCGCAGAAAATCTCGCGGCCATCTCGGGCGATAAACGAACGTTTGCCAACTCCAAAGCTCATATAAGCTTTGTGAAAACGGCCATTGAGACAGCCGAAGCGCCCTGGTTATTTATATTTGACAACTTCGACAGCCCAGGATTGTTCAAGAATATCCTCGAAGTCACCCCGCAATCCGCCTCCGGAGCTGTGCTATTCACCTCGCGCCACAATAGTTGTGCATTACTTGGCACTTCTATTCCCATCCCTGGCATGTCTCAGAATGACGGCACGGAATTGCTTCTGCAACGGGCCGGGATCGACCATACGATTCCGAACCTAGAGCAAGCAAAGAAGGTTGTTGACATGCTCGGCCACCTACCCCTAGCCATAGACCAATCAGCAGCCTACATTAGATCGAGAAAGATATCCCCAACAGAGTTTATCAATCATTACCAGAAGAGAAGAGAGAAGGTCTTGAAGCATATTCCGGGTGTTTGGGATTACCATCGCACTATAGATGGCCATGAAGAGGAGGTGCCAATTTCCGTCTTCGGAACGTGGGAGCTGTCTCTCCAGCAAGCCTTGGAACAAAGTCAAGATGAGAAGGCGACCATGGATTTTATCGCAGGCGTCGCCTTCTTCAACAACCTGGACATCAGGATGGAGATGTTTAAAGTTGCAGTCGAACGTACCAGTCAGCCTCTTGATTGGATGCGCCTTTTCACGATTGACGACGAATGGGATGAGTACGAGTATCAAGACGTTGTGACGGCACTCGCCGAGTTGTCTTTGGTAAAGTATCGCGCTTCCCAAGGAATATCCGGCGAGGATGACCTAGAAGAAGGCATATCTCTTCATTCATTCTCACTTCACCCGGTCGTGCGGGATTGGATGCAATTGAGGATCTCCGCAGCCGAGAGGCGAGTGTATGTCTGCCGAGCGCTTGAGATACTAGCACATTACATTCGGTCGGCAGGAAATGACTACCATAAATGGACTCTGAAGGAGCGAAGGTCCGCTATGTCTCACGTTGATGCATGTATTGAGGCACAGTCGAAATTCGCTCGAGACTGGACCGATCAGGAGTACTATGGTGCCAGAGGTGCACTTGTCGTTATTTACAAGTTCTATGCCGACGACGGACGGTATCTGGAAGCCGAGGCTATCTGTCGCCAGGTATTGGACCATGATAAGAAACTCAACGGCGAATCTAGCGAGACATTTGTAGATTCAGAAGTCAGGCTTACGGACGTCTACTTGCTACGAGGGGCATACAACGAGGCAGAAAGTATCATTACCCGACTCTGGCCTAGCATCGAGCAGTATCCAGTTCAGATCAGCATATCCTTATTAAGGAACCTCGCGAATATTTTCTTCAAAACAGGACGCTACAAGGAGGCCGTTTCTCAATATCAAAATGTGTTAGCCCGGCAGGAAACTGTTCTCTCGAAGGGACACCTGGATATTATGGATACGCGCCATCTGCTCGGGCAGGTATATCGCAATCAGGGTAAACACAACGAGGCTATTGACCTATACGTGGACATACTCGAAGGATACCACGCAGCAGGTCTCGACGATCATATAAGCGCCCTGAAGTGTATGGTCGACCTCGCCGGCGCGTACCGAGCTCTAGCGCAGTATTCGCTGGCCGCGGAATACTACGACCGCGCAATCGCAGGCATCTCCGCGCGACTGAGCGCCGACCATCCCATCGCGCTATCCGCGCGCCTAGTCCGCGCGATAAACCTACGAGAGCTTGATCGGAACGAGGAGGCCGAGGACGCCTTCCGCGACATTGTCGAACGCTTTGGGAGAATTCTTGGTCCATTCCACCCGGACACCCTCCGGGCGATCATGAACTTCGCCATCCTTTACGACCGCTCCGGTCGGCCGCGGCGGGCCGAGGAGCTGTACCGCGCCGCCCTCGCCGGGCGCGAGAAAATCATGGGGTTCAATAACCAGTACACCATGCGGACCGTTGAGCGGCTTGTCAGCCTCTTGTGGTCGCAAGACCGCTTCGAAGAAGCTGAGACACTCACACTACGCGTCCTTTGTGCCCAACGCAAGTCGTCGCCCGAGCAAGGCATGCTAGCTTTGAGCATTGGGGAGACTGATCGAGATGACAAGAAGCCGTATTGGCTGGTCGAGGTCTTGTACACGCGAGCTGTGGAACGAGACAGGAAGTTGCTGGGCGAGGCGCACACGGATCGAATCGAGGCGGAGCGCTCGCTTGCTGCTGTTTATATGAAACAAGGCCGGGACAACGAGGCGGCGGACCTATGTAAGTTGGTAGAGCGTGGTATGGAAGCTGGCCGTAAGCTGGTGGCGTCTAAGGCGCGGAAGCTTTCAGAGCCCTTGCCACCATATTCTCCTTCGAGGGAAAGCAAGAATTCATTACAAGCGACTGAAAATATACAGGGAATTAGGCAAGAATAGCTTTGAGGCTTACGATTAGATGTCCAGGTTGGAAGTTGGGCTAGGAAATTTTGTGATTGGATTCCTTGGTAACTTGGCTACATTCATGATGTTGACATTCCATAGCCCTAGCGGACAACTTAAATCAAGTCGCTCGTTTCTTAATACTCACTACTGTAGCGGGAGATTGTAGGAGCCCAGAAGCCTTCTAAGTCTTCCGGAAGGACAACAAGCCTTCTGAAATCCACAAGCTTTCTGAAATCCATAAGCCTTCTGAAATCCACAACACTTCTGGCTTTATAGGGGCTTTATAGGGAGTCTTACAGTTATTTAGAGCCTAGCCACTGAATTCCAGGGTATAATAGCACTACAACTGCTGTAATTAAAGTCTAGCCGTAGGAGTAGCTGTAGGAGTAGCTATAGGAAAGAAGTAGGCTGGTTTGAACTTAGAGATTTTCTACTCTCTCCCACCTCTCTCCTCCACCCACCCACTTCTACCCATACACCCACACCCGTCCATCGGCCACACCACTACCACTATCGCTACCAGCCTTGCGGCCCTATTATGCATCCCTCCTGTACGTCCTACAGCTATTCTATACGCCTTACAGCTACTCCGTATACCCCGCGGTGTCTATGCAGCAAAGCTTAGCCGCCGTGCATTACCCTACTAAGTAAGTTACCTATAGTACCTTTGTACAGCTACTAATAGGCAACTAATAGGACCCGTTTACGGCTACGTATACCTTACCGATCGATTATAGGGCGATTGGGAGGGCAGGGCAGTTAGGAGGGCAATTGGGAGGGCAATTGGGAGGGCAATTGGGAGGGCAGTTGGGAGGGCAGTTAGGAAGGCTTCTAAGCAGTAGAAATAAAATCTAACCCTAATAATTCAGTTAGCTTAACGGTTTGTTTTTCGCTTTAATAAACTTTTTTTTAAAGCTTAAAACAAGTGTTTCTTTTGTTTTTTAGTTAAGTTTATTATATTTACAAAAAAACGCGGTTATTTTGGTGTATATTCAAGTAAACCAAGGAAAAGTTGGGGTATCTACAGTGGGAAATTAGCTTCCGGTTGACCCCCCTGTCCGGTTGGGTGGTTGGGTAGGTTAGTTAGGTATGTACTATGTAGTAGGTATGTTGTATCGAGCCAAGAACATAGTGGATGATCATTGAACCTCGAAATTACCTAACGTAGGTAATTCAACGATTGGCGGATTCTGCGAGGCGGAGCTGGATCCCATCTATTATGATTATCTATAATTATACATACAATGTCATGCCGAGGTATTTATTTACATAGGTGCAGGGCCTTCAGACCCCCTTCTCACCGTCCGACGCGGGTTCGGATTTCTTGTTCTCGTTCCTCGTCAAGTTCTGGATGCCAGTCTTGTACTCGGTGTGCTCCTTGCTCAGCTTCCGCTGCCCGACAAATGGGCTGATGAGGAGACCAACGGCGGCAATGGCGGTGAACACGATAAACATGTCCCGCAAACTGTTCCAGAAGGCGTCACGCGCCACTCTGCCCTGCTCTCCTTGCAGAGAAGCAACCAGGTCCACGTTGGCACCTGCGCTGCCACCGGACAGCCGGTTGGCAATCTCCGGGCCGAGTTCAGCCAGTAGAGTCGGATATTGTCTCTGCATGCCGTTTTGGAAGACCACACCGCCAATGACGATGGAGATGGACGTTGCAAGTTGACGTAGGAATTGGAAAGTACTTGTTCCGGCAGCAATGTCCTTGGGATGAAGACCAGCGTGCAGCGCGATCAGGGGCGACTGGAAGTTCGGCCCGACACCGATACCTGCAATGATTTGGTATATAACGAGCTTAGCCCAGTTGACTCGTGAGCCGAGGTCAATGAACAACCCGTAGCCCAGGGTGAGAAAAAACATGCCAAATATGATGGCCGGTAGATACTGTCCCGTCTTCTTCATCCAGATGCCGGTGAATGCAGAGACAAAAGACAACGGCAGGGCGTAAGCGAGCAAGTACGCGCCAGACAAGAGGGACGAGGATCCAACGACCGCTTGGAAGTACAACGGGAGGTAGTACGAGCCCGAAATGAAGACGGCGCCATGCACAAAGCTAAGGCCAAAGGCGACGACGTTCCGGCGGGAATTGAAGAGTCTGAGAGGGATGACGGGGTACTCGGCAACGTATTTCTCGACCAAGAGGGCCACGGCAAAGGTGACGATGCTAAATACGATCAAGGCGATGACGGTCACAGACTTCCAGGGGTGGGTGACACCACCAAACTCGAGGCCGAAGAGAAGCTGGAGCGTGGCGCCGATGATCAACACGCTCCCGAGCCAATCAATAGCAGCCAAACCTTTGCGCACTGACGTCCTAGGATTGTGCAGCTTGAGGACAAACAACAATATAAAAAACGCCACGCCAGCAATAGGTAAGTTGATCCAAAAGCACCACCGCCAAGAGGCCTATTCGTGAAGGATGCAATTAGTAGGACATTCTCGTAAGCTGGCAATCTAATGAAGCACCAGCCTAAAATGCCAAGCAGTCCAGAAAACGGGAAAATGGTAATCCGGATAAAAATAAAATAAAAAAATAAAATAGATAGATAAATAGATAGATAGACAAGCAAGAGCCACGTACCTTGGTCGTAAAAACACCACCCAGAATCGGCCCAATGGCGGAGGCCAGCGCCCAGATACCCCCGAAGATGCCATAGTACTGGCCGCGATAGCGCACCGAGACAAGGTCGCTGACGGCGATGTTGATGAGGACGACGATACCACCGCCAGCCGCTCCCTGGATGGCTCTGCCGGCGATCAACTGGGCGATGTTCCCGCTGAGGGCGGCGATCAGCGACCCGATCCAGAAGACGCCCACGGCGACCAGCAACACGGGTTTGCGCCCCCAGATATCGCTGACCTTGCCCCAGCTGGGCACGGCCGCCGAGCTGGCAAGCGAGTAGGACGCGCCCACCCACGTGTATCCCGAAGGGGCGTTGAATTCGCCGACGATGGTGGCGACGGCGGTCGTCACGATGGTGGCGTCCAGGGCGGCGAGGAAGAGCGCGGCGCACAGCGCGAGCATGATGGTGGCCATCTCCAGGCCCGAGCGGCCCCCCGTCGGCGACTCGCCGGCATCGTTTGCCTCCGTCGCGGTCGCGCCATTTTGGTCTGCCGACGGCTTCTCGTCGGGGCCCTTGCCGGCGGCGGCGGCGGCAGCGGCTATGTCAGTATTGTCGTCGCTCGAGGTCGGCGTGGCGGGTTTTTCCTCTGCGTCGAGGCCGGCATCTCGCTCGAGATCGGCCGTCTTGTCGTCGGCGGCAGCCATGTGTGAGACAGTTGGTTCAGTGCGGTCGCATGCGCATGATATGACGGGCCAAGACGCACGAGGAGGGGGTGACGTTGGCTTTTGTACATGATGCGACGAGGAAAAATTGCCACGACTGGGAGATCGGATAACAGTGACTGCCGAAGCTCATTCAACCGATCGCAGCAACTGCCTAGACGGGGATTAGGTCGCATAGTCCGCATAGTCGGCTACGGCCGTTCGCTGCGCAACGCTACGCCCACTGCACTGCGCTATGCCGGGCAGCGTCTAGAGGCGTTCCCCGGGGCGGGAGAGAGACGGTGGGCATTTCCGTTTTCGGCCTGGGCACGGATGCAAATACCTTGTATCTCCGAGTCAAGCTCGTAGACCGACCCCCTGACTCTGTCCCATCAGTCCTAATGTAGGACCTGTCATCATCTCGTAACAACGGTGCGTGATCTGTGATGCTACCTAACTAGGTATCTACTCGTACATACAGTGTCCTGGTCCTGGTCCCGTCTGGGCAGAAAAGCTTGCCCGATACCCAATGTAATTCGGCCCCCACTTGGATTCTGATTCGGTACGATCTCTATCGCGGTAGTAAATAGGTACTTAAGTAACCTCAACAACTTTGCTTTGAGAGGAACCGGGTTTGGCAAGCCAATGGTTGTCATTTTTGTCGCATGTAGCATGTAGTAGTACTATGATGATGACAGTGACTCACCCGGTCAAGCCGGGGTTGTATTAAGAGGTAGGTACGTCTCGGACTTCGGATAGCACATCTGCGGCCTGCGGCCGATATCCAGGCCAGCGCATTCATTCATTCGCATATGTGGAGGCATCGAAAAGCAATTTGTCTCGGAAGACTTACTATGGTATTAGGTAATTATTTCTAGCACACGGACGCCCAGCCACGTTCCCTTACCTATGCCGGCACGGCTTTTTTTACATATATGCTTTCCATTACTTCGTCGCAACGAATGGGAATCGGGGAAACCAACTTGCGCGGGCTTAGAAAAACAACAACAATAATAATAAACAGCTATCCAGGAGCCCGGCAGAGTAGTTTTTGCACATTATGCGCTCGGCTGTTCATAGTCGGATGCGAGGACTTATTGCCGAGTAGGTCATCAGGATAGGTCCCAACGGCTGGGTCTCGAACTGCTAAGTTTAAATTTAGCACTTCCCCCTAATTCAATAGTAAGACCAGCGACGCCAAACACACGCGAGGATAGCGCAATAGTCATGATGCATTTAGTGTATTTCGCCTGCAGCTAACCACCGATAGTAGAAGACTTCATAAATGGTCATTAATAGCAAGGGGGCAGATGGGATCATCTTGCCCAAGTAGTTGCAGCGTTTCACACAATGAAAAAAAAAAAAAAAAGGTCAAGCATGGCATTGGAAAGCAGTAGTTAACGCATATCTAACCTAGGTTGTTCGTGTGGCAAAGGAGCACTTATACATATTCGATATGGACAGAAAGAATTGGAAACGGTTAAAAAGGAGAGGAGGGGAAGGAGAATAGGAGAAAAAAGAGTCAGATATATCTCGCGCACGATATCGTCCACCCCCCTTCTCCTACGCGGTTTACAGGCGGATGGGCCGCACGGCGACGATGGACACGGGCTGGATGGCCGCCGTCGCCGTCGCCGCGGTGGCTGCTGCGAAGTTCGTGATGGGCGTCGCGAGGGCCTGCAGTGTGATGGGGTACGCCGTGCGCCTCGCTTGCGTGCGCGCGGCGACGGCGAACGAGCTGAAGCCGCCTCCGCCACCACCTCCGCCGCCGCCGCCGCTGCCTCCACCGTTGTTGCCGCCGCCGCCGCCGTTGCCGCCTCCCTTACCGCCCCCATTGCCGCCGCCGTTACCACCCCCGGAGCCGGCACCCTTGGAGGGTCCGGCACCCTTGGACGGACCGGCGCCCTTGGAAGGACCGGCGCCCGGCGGGGACTTGCGGGTCGTGGCGAGGGTCGTAGGGGTCGGCATCCCCGACGAAGGTGGCTGGAACGACGGGTGAGGCGTGGGTTTCCCACCGTGCGGGAATGAACTGTGCGGGAATGAGCTGTGCGGGAACGAGCTGTGCGGGAACGAGCTGTGTGGGAATGAGCTGTGTGGGAACGAGCTGTGCGGGAACGAGGTATGGGAAGGCTTGTGGCTGGTCGAGTGCTTCGTGGGGCTCTTCTTGGTCGTCGTCTTGTGCTTGGACGTGCTGCTGGTGGCCGACTTGAGACAGGTGCTGGTCGAGGCCGCGAACAGCGTCGTCGAGGCCTTGGGCTTGTAGTTGCCGAGGTTGACGCCCCCGACGTCGGCGCCGATGTCGACGAAGACGCCCGCGTTGATGTTGAGCTCGGCCGACACGGGCACCGCGCACCCCTTCTTGGCCGGCAGCGCCGCCGCCTCGCGCAAAATCACCTCGGGGATCGCGATGAAGGCGCCCGCGAGCGCCTTGGCCTCGAACACCTCGAGGTCCGGGAACATGACGCCCGCCTGCACCTTGAGCCGCAGGGCCACGGTCAGGTCGGCCGGCAGGTTGACCGTCACGGGGAGCAGGGAGGCCGATGCGCCGTTGCTTTTGGGAGGGAAGGGATGCGTTAGCTAACGTCGCTTCTGAGACTTAATTGAGTAAAATCGCGTGCGTAGAAACAACGACGATAGATAGTAGTCCTAGGTAGTTCGGAGGTAATTTATAGAAGATGGAAAACTTACAATCTTGCGACATTTGGCTTGGACTCGTCAAACGGAATCATGAATGTTGAACCGTCAGGGATTGCGACTTTGAAGCCGCCCTCCGTCTCGATCTTGCCGTTGACTTTTATGACGAGGTCCACGGAGAACACGACACCGATTTGGAATCCGGGGCCCTGGCGAGGCGAATCTCTGTCAGTTCAACCTTTCTTCGGCAACTCTCATGTTCATATACTCTATAAGAAAGTCTTGGGCAGGACTTACAGCAATACCGATCGGACTCTCCGTTTTCAGCAGCGGCACAGAAAAGTCCCCAGATGCTGCCGCCGTGACGTCGATGTCTATAGTCGCACCAACGCCGTTAAACGTGAGGCCCAGCATAGAGGTGTCGAATATGTCGCCCGGGTGCGTGATGTCGATGTCGCTTATGTCTGGCAGCATGGCAGAGGCCACGACCTCACCGGTCGTGCGGCAGTCGACGCATTTCACGGTCACCTGGCCGCCTTTGATATTTCTAAAGCGGGCATTAGTCATTCAGCATATATCATGTAATGAGACGGCTCATGGCTGCCTATATTTTGAGGATATCGTTGTTGTTGTGAACTCCGACGACTCGATGAAGTGGGAGCGCTGGACGTACCCATTGTACAACACTTGATTCGAAACACCAAAGTTCAACGGGAAATTGGCATCATGAACGCTCCGCTTGAGCACATCTGACTCGATACCCTCAAAGAGATCCCCGAATTCGCCATCGGGATAGAGCGGGGGTTCCGGCAGGTCATAGAGTGCCACGACGCCCCTGAGCACGGGGAAGAGCGTGAGCAACCCCGACAAGGCACGCATCGCTACCGCCAACTGTTATAAACGAAAAGCCGAAAAGAAAATAAAGGAGTGACCAGAAGTTGGTTTCTCGACGAACGAAACGAGAGTCGGAATTTGGATGCCAAGGTGAACCAACCTCGGGAGTCCCATAATGGCGTGCTCATCGTGGTATTATAGCAACCAGGCAAGACGACGTCCCTGTCCACCCGGACGTTCTTGTCGGGCAGGCTGTCTCCCGTCCGCCTTGTGATATTATGATGGACGACCCAGCTTGGCTTGTTTTTTCCACAGCTAGGCCCCTGGAAGGATTCGGCAGCACGATGCAATGCAGCCTCTCGGCGTGTCTCGAGAGCCGGACATCTTCTCGGCGAGCGAACACTTTGAGCCAGGGGGATGCTAGGTATCTCATTGTGGTTTCCCTTTGAAGCAGCAATATCATGGAGAGTGGCATGAGGTTGAGTAAATCTCCTTAGATACGTTCAGTATATCTGTCTCAAAAATCAGCAATGAGCTAACTGGATCAAAGCATTCATGCTACATTTAAAACTTCTTCTATGCAATATCATGGTACCCGCCCAAAGTCAATAGGCATGCCGTCTTCTGAGAGATACCTCTGAAACTGGGGGATGAGCGAGGAACATTCAATTCCCCATAACACATTGCGGTGACGCGCCACCGAGGAGGTGAGAATAGATGTTGCACCGGAGATCGAGCTGCTCATGCGAAATGAAGGCAAGGGCTCCAGGACCGCCACACTCCTATCCTAAGTGCCTTCTAAGGGCAGGGCGTGATCTACGGTACATACGTTCAATTTGGGCTGCCCATTCTGTAACGAGCTGAGAGCCTGGGGCTGAGAGGGTTGGCTCCCCGGAGTAATACAGACCTACTGCTGTATGCATGGAAGAACACTGCGCCACAAAGCTTCGTTCTGACTGGGGTTTGATGCTGAAATTGCAAGCACAAGACGATGCCACAAGCAATCCGCAGCCTAATTAAGCCGATCATCGGTTGATACACCGTGAGGATCACGTAGACTAATTCTTGATGTATGCTGCCGCACTGTTCGTTGTCTGTCTCACGCAGTCTCAAATAAGAAGTGATTGCTTGCGAAAACATACAGCCGCTCAGCCCCACCAAGCGATGGGTCTATTTATAGAAGTCATGTATAATATCTAGAAATTCGTGAACTCAAGTCTATTGTATCGTTAACTGTACCACGGCAATGGTCTCTTATCTATAAACCCATACCGCTACGCCTGAAGGATGCCTTCGTCCCATTTCCGCATTGTTACACTGGCATTTAGCTGCCCATGTTTGTACAAAAGAGAAGCGACATGTGATGTATAATACAAATCCGCTGGATGAACTGGTCACCGTGGATGCTTGCTTTTACTTCTCGTTTTTGTTGGCCTCTATTTTCTCCGGAGAATCGGGCTGCTTCTGCTTTGCCTGAGCTTGGTCAGCCTCAGCATCAACGGCCTCACCGACCACGTCTTTGTCCAGGCCTTGCTCCGAAGCAGCTTGTTGGCGGTCTTCTTTCTCATCAATATCATCCACATCTTTGGGTGTGGCGAATCCGGTGTCTTGGTTTTCCTGCTCTTGCTCGTTCTCTTCCTCGATGAGCTCCTGTTGCTCCTTAAGCACGTCAAGACGTTGCTTGTTCGTCGCGGCGCCTTCAGCATTGTGCACCTCAAGTTCGATTTCGTGATATAGTTCCTCGGGAATCGAGGAGAGCACACCAGTGAGTGCTTCAATTTGGCTATGGAAGCCACCTTCCTCAGCTTTTTGGCCGTACATGTAGGCGTTGCTCAGAACCAAAAGAGTAGAGGGCACGCCATGCTTCAGCCGCAACTCAAGCCAGGATTGGAGATCCTCTCGCAGTCTGCTGGGGGAAACAGTGTGAGTTTTAATGCCACGACTGGCACAGGCTGTCTGAAGCTCCAGGACATTGAGACTTTCAACGCCCTCGAAGCTAATGGCCCTATCGTCTCTCTTGATTTGACGCATCCGGTGACGGACTTGGTACCTGAGCATGGTGTCTGTGCCGAAGGTGTTGAGATTCAAGTAGCGGCACATAGATACAAGCTGTGGCCTTGAAAGATTATCCAGGGTGAGATCATCCTTGAAGGCCTGGCAAACCTTGATGACATCATCCGTGCTAGGTTTCTCCCCAGTCGCTCGCAACTTTCGGAAGAAAGTAGCAAACTCCTCTTTCTGGGTCGTGGCAGGTGACAATGGTAGTCCGGTCTCCTTCATCGTCTCGCGCAGAAAAGAGCTGACCTCTTTGCGGGTAGCCCTCAGTGTCGCAGCCTTCTTGTCCTTGGACTGTTGGCCTTCGTAGGTACTCGGTAGCAGATTAGGGAAGAGTCTGAGCGCGATAGGTAGGAGGGCCTCGGCGAAAGGCACGATGATGAATACGGAGAAGGGGACAAGGCGACCGAGATCTTGGACTGTGCGCCGAAGTTGCCGGTTCTCTCGCCGAGTCAACTCGTAGCCGGCGGCCATCTTCAGGGCCAGACGGCTGCTGATTCTAATCTCCGTAGCTAGTAGTTTTGTGCCATCCCAGTAATGTTGAAGCTCGTGCTTTATCCGCTGGTAAATCGTCAACTTTTTGCCCTGTTTCTCCTCCTTCTTCGCCAAATCTTGCCCTTTCTTTGCAGCCAGGTCGGTCAACGATTTAGGCTCAGCCGAGGGTTCGCCTGCAGAGTACTGAGTCGATCCTACGGCGGCAGGAGTAGCATCTGCCGGGGCTGCCTGTGTCTGCTCCGATGTCTTCTTTGCCGTCGCCGATGACTCGTCTCTTGGAAGCGGCTTCTTGGCTTGCTCCGCGTTGAATCCGGGAGGGGGCCCGCCATTACTGGCGACTGAATGGCGCTCGGTCGAAATGGTCCGGAGCGGAATCAGCAGGGCGCGGGTAGGCAGGTCGAGAGGTAGCTGTCGGGTTTGGCGTCCAAGATATGAGGTTGGGAGGCCAAGACCGGGTCTAATCGCAGCCCTGCCCGCAAAGGGGTTCACCACGACCGCCCGTTGGGCAGCTCTGGCGGAAGCGCTCATCCTTAGCGGCGCGCCGGCAAGCGATTGGCTTGATTAAGTCACAACAAGGCGATATGCAAGAGCAATGGGATGGTATCAGAAGAAAAAGAAGATGAATGAGTGACGTTTCCGAGAGAACTGCGTGGAAGGAGGTGTTGGTCTGGATTTGGATAAGACTTGGCCAGTTTAGACTGGGCCAGCGCGAGGTACCGGTATCTTTATCTGCTGATCATACCCGTGAGGGATGACCGATAATTCCGTCAAGTCAGAGCCCGAGTCACGTGGCTTTCAACAAATCAGTATTTACCCGCTGAGGAGTAGATACTTAGTACTTAGGTACCTAGGTATCCATACCTAACTGCGAATTGGTCCAGCTGGCAACGGCTGCTCATGTATGTGAACTACTGCCTACATACCTCTGGCACCTCGGGTACCTAGGTACTCAGTTAATACCGTACCTAGCACCAACCTCAGGTCCTAAGGTATAGATAGAGAGACGACATGCACACGTCCGGGATGGGAAATAGTAGAAAATAATAGCTTTTACATGCAATTCTAGATATTGTCTATGATGCGGTTTGGGTATCTATTTCCAGAACAAGCGACTCATGCCAAACGCTTCAACTTTGGAGGAAAGGCAACGCAAAACAACCCCCCTAAAAAACAAAAAATAAAAATAAGAGAGAAACCGGTACAGTAGAGCTCCGGGGCCGGATCGGGGGAGAAGCCCCTCATACCGATGCCTGCTCGTCATTGCTGTCGTGGCCTCGTGATGTTCGGCCCCGTCCCTATGCCCGTCAATGTCCTCACAGCCCAGTGTACCCAGCTTTCCTGCTCAAGCTGCGACTTCAGTTCATCGGCCCGCAACTCGACTTCTTGCACTTGAAGTTCGAACTGAGCAGCGCTTTCTTCCACCTCCTGCACGCGCGATACGAGTGCTGTGATCTCGTACTCCAGCTTGGCCGCTTCTCCCTCGATTCGGTTGAGCGCGTCGGTGAGATGCTCTCTATGGTCCGCGACCACGCCCCGATAGTCGTGGTGCGCTCGCTGATAGAGCGCTGATGATTCGCCATACATGGTTTGCAGCTGATCGGCTTGGCGGGAATATCTCTCGCTAGTCGTTTCGATATCTTGTACCCTGCACTTGACCCAGGGCTCGATGTGCCTTGCGATATTGGTGATACTCAAGTACATAGCTTGCGCAACCTCAAGAAGACGTATCGGCCTATCTGCTCCAGTGTTGTCACTGACAGCTTCCACGTCCGAGAAATCTGCTACTTCCTCCCACTTGAGAATTGCCTCTTCGGCATCACCAAACGATAACCTTCGCGCCCAACGCGCTTCGGCCAATCTATGACTGGGGTTCGGCTGGGCACCAATAATACTGTGCCTACGGCGTAGGATAAGCAATGCAGCAGCAGAGCGAGGGTCCGCTGCCTGACACATAGTCTCGACCTCGGCCTCGCTTGTACACTCGCCAACAACCGATCCGACAACAGATGGGTCTGCTGTAGTGGGATTATCGTGAGTCTGGACCTGGGATGCTTGATTCTTATCTTGCGAGACCAATTTCTGATGAACATCGTTGTCTTGAGCGGGCGTCGGCAATTCACCAGCTGATACCTCCTCTGGGCCAGCCCCAACGGTAGAAGGCGCAGCATAGTCGTCCCTGTATTTCTTGAATGCATTCGAATATTCACTAGGCTTATTCTTCCAGGTGAAGGCTCTGCTGAGTTGCGCTGAGCCGGGCAGCTGCGCTGGGCTACTTACAAGCCCCGCCGAAGTTCCAGACAAGAAGGAATGTTGAGAGCCATTGAAAACAAAGTCGGCAGACTCGTCCTTTGACGGTCGACTTGCGTGGCTTCGCAACCCACTACCATTTGTCATAGCGTCCTTGATCCGACCGAGACCGGATCGAGCATCACGAGCAACGCTCTTGAACACACCCCGGCGAATTGCATCCCTGTCGCCCGGGCTATCGATCACACTGGCCGCCGAGCCAGGTGCGGGTGTCGAGTATACCGCTGGTGAGTCTTCTCTTGGACGGTGATTAGGGTCGTCTTCGAAAGATGTCCTGATGTCCTCTTTGCCAAATAAAATCATATCAGGTGCGTCGGACCTTTCGCGATCGAGGGCCGGTGTACGCTTAGACTTTCCGTGCCAAAGCCATTTCGCACGCTCACCGATCACCAGTCCGATAAAACGGTCGAGATCAATTGTCTCGATATCACCAATGCCACCCTTGTCACGGCTGCCAACCATGCCCAAAACCAATTCGCCGCGCTTGCCTCCAATATCCGTGACGGTCGACTTGACTGCTTTCTGCACGCCCCAGCCCTCACCAGCGGCTGCCTTGGCAGTAAGGGTATGCAGTCTATGCATAGTCTGACGATCAAGTCTTCGTGTCCTCTCGAGCTTGTGATACTTCTGGAAGTTCGAGATCCCTCTTTCAGTTGAGTCTATTTCGAACACGTCTTTGGGGACTGGCGCACCCAAGTAGCTTAGTCTGTTCCTCGCGCCTCCTAACAAGCCTAGTAATGCGGCTACGGTCGTGGGTCCAAGTATACCATCGGTTGGTTCTACATTGAGATACTCAACTCCGAACTCTGTCCACCAGTCACCAATGGAAGTCTCTGTGACATCGCAGAGTAAGCCGTCAATGTACACCTTTTCCAGTTTGCCAAACAGATAGAGGGCAACTTGGCAAAGTTTGACGAGTTCAATGACGGCCTCTTCAGTTGGAACCTTGTCGTTCGTTTTGTAGAGTTGATGGAACTTTGCTTTGGCAGCGGGAATGGGTTCGGACAGCGTTATGCCAGACCGCCCCGAACAGCCTAATCTCTTGAGATTCTCGTTGACGATGAAGATCCGTCGCCGATTCTTAATGTCGCCACCAGGCACGGGTATGACAGTCAGAGCCGAGGGGAAGCTGCTGAGATTCGTCACCATCAACTGGCCCAACTTCGTATCCCTAGGTCGCGCGTGGTATTGATGGATGGCCTTGAAGTAGACACGGAGGCGCAGGGACCATGAGTTCTCATCTGGGGGGACCGACAGCACGCCGACGACAACGCCGTGGTTCGCGTCTCCGGTATACGTGGCAATGACTAGCGTTGGTGACTGGCGGGAACAGGCCCATTGCTCGACCAGGTATAGTTCGTACCCCTTAAGCTCGGCTTTCCGCTCGACGACGTTAACACACTTGTCCTCCTCTAGGTACCTGTTGTGGTAGACCATCAGCAATACGCCCTGCCTCGTTGCTTGGCACTGCGAACCTACCTAAAGGCAACAGGATCGGGAATCACCACGTGGCGTCTGGGAGAAACGGGCGAAGCAGGCCGCTCTGAAGCAAGGGCTGGCTTCGTGTCGGCAGCGGGAATGGGAGTATGGGCCCGGGATGGATGGCCATTGTTGTCGGACACGGCCCTCGGAGCCCTGCCATCGTCGTCCCGGTGCTTGAATTCGTCGTTGTAAGTGACAATTTTCCGCAACGACATGGCTTACTCCAGGTACGACATCCAAACGGACGGGCTCAGTGGTTCACCGTGTGCCGGGCATGATTATGTGAGATCTTGGCGCGTAGAACAATAGCAACGGCGCGCGGCGACCTAGGCTGGTATAAGCCGTTGTATGCGTGCTACAGGAGATCGCAGAGCACTATCTACGTGAACGACCAGCCCAGAAAGATGGAGAGGTTGACAAAGACGTGAATGAAGCGCGGGCGGCTGTGAGAGAGTGGCAGGATCCCTACTTGTACGGAGTACCTAACTATGTAATTGTTGGGGAAGCCGGCCGTCTCATCTAAGGCGGCATCGCCCTGGACGCCG
Source organism: Xylaria palmicola (assembly GCA_022385595.1). NCBI lineage: Eukaryota > Fungi > Ascomycota > Sordariomycetes > Xylariales > Xylariaceae > Xylaria > Xylaria palmicola. The sequence continues at coordinate 39,988 of MU281412.1, forward strand.
TGACGGTCCTTACCCAAAGGTAAGGTAGTGCGTCATCGTTACTTCCCAAACAGGTAAGCCGGTGCAGGACAGCCTGGAAGCGAATACTATTAGGGGAGGTAGACCCGTCTTAGCGCTCGCTACAGGCTAAGGAGGCGCATAGCATGGGACAGTGGGCCCCTTAGCAGGCCCCCTTCGGGCTTCTGGCCACCCATAATGTCACTCACTGCATGGACCAATGCACCCCAATCCCAGTCTCTACTCCGTACCTAGTCTCTCATGACAACCAAGTCAACCGCCCGACATTCAGCGCGAGGAGAAAGTTAGGTCTATCTATATCACCCCCTCTAGTTCCCGTCTCCTCAATCAACATAGTCTACCAAGCGTAGCACACAAGTAACTTTGCAAATCCACGAGTGCCGAGCCCGAGACGGCATGTGAACCGACACGCCGCGGGGCATCAATGTCTCATTCACGGAAGCGCGCTTGTGACCACCACTTATATATTCGACCAAATAGAGTTTACACCTGCTACCCTGGGTAACCCTCTCCCGGGCTCTCCGCCAAGCAAACTCTATCCAAATTTACCGGGCCACGGTGCCAACGTTGACCTCCGTCCTGCCGGATACCCGTCTTGCTTGCTCCCGCCCAGCACCAGGACCATGTCGTTGCTGGAACTCCAGGCCGATCTGGAGAAGTTTAACCAGGCGAGCAAGATCACTTCGGCCGTGCAAGATGTAGACAGACTAATCGACTTCCTCGTGAGTGCACGGGACGAGGTTGCCGCGGGTATGAGCCTCACCGTCCCATGCTTATCGTTCCATGGCCCCTCGTTGCTAACCCCGCGCAGCAAACGACCCCCATACTACGAGCCTGGCTCTCACAAAGCTGCAAAACCCCGTCCGTGCTCAACTGGACGCCATAAACAGTGATCTGGGAAAGGTGCACAAGAGCCAGAATGCTTTCCACAAATCCCTGGGCAACGCCCTCAGGAAGACGAAGTGGACCTTACCGACACACCACGATCCGATGGACTCACAGACTGCCCTCATAAATCGTGCCATCGCCATGCACCTGTTGCGCGAAGGGCAATTCGAAGTAGCCTCCACGTTTATAGGAGAGGCACAACCACAAAGCGGAACGTCCCAATCCTCGTCCGAAATTCGACAGCGCCCGCCTTCGATAATGATATCACGTCCCGATACACCCCCAGATGCCATGATAACAACCGCAAATATCCCCTCCGACCTGATGGCCTTTCAATCCCAGGATCTACAAGACAAGTTCGCCGGCATGTATTCGATCTTGTCCGCGCTCAAGCAGCACGACCTCGCCCCAGCTATTGAATGGGCCAGAAAGAACGAGAAGGAGCTGGAAAACCGAGGGTCGAATCTGGGATTTGAGCTCTGCAGATTACAGTTTATATGGATATACAAAGGCCCGCGTGCGAATGGCCTGCCTGAGACGGAAAACAACGGCGTTATAGGCGCCCTCAAATACGCGCGGGAGAACTTCCACAACTTCCAGCTAAAACACATGGCCGAAATCCAGAAGCTCAGCTGCGCCCTGGTCTTCTCGCCGAACCTGGAAGAATCGCCCTACAGGGGCATCTTCGACACGGACCTCGTCTTCGACGAGGTGGCCTCGTCCTTCACGCGCGAGTTCTGCTCGCTGCTCGGCCTGTCGGCCGAGTCGCCGCTCTACGTGGCCGTGACGGCCGGCGCCCTCGCCCTCCCGAACCTGGCCAAGTACACGGGCATCAACCGGGCCAAGAACACGGAGTGGACCACGCAGGACGAGCTGGCCTTCGAGACCCCGCTGCCCCGGGGCATGCTCTACCACTCCATCTTCGTCTGCCCCGTCAGCCGCGGCCAGACCACCGACGCCAACCCCCCCGTCATCCTGCCCTGCGGCCACGTCCTCGCCCGCGAGAGCCTGCAGAAGCTCGCCAAGGGCAGCCGCTACAAGTGCCCGTACTGCCCCAGCGAGGGCGTCGTCAAGGACGCCAAGGAGATCATCCTCTGACGCCATACAGTCATACCATACCATACCGTCTGGATCGGCCCCGAGGGAGGGAGAGGGTTTGAAGAGAATCCCGTGTGTCGAAATCCGGTAAACGCTTATGTAATTGATGGCCTGGCGCTTCTCTTGTCATATGTACGTAACGCCGGCGCTTGGCGTAATTGGGAAACCTTAGTTTTCAAGCGGGAGGCTGTGCGGAATGGTGCGTTTTGGTACCCCTCCAAGTGACGGCGGGCCACGGGCTGGCTCAAGTCATGTATGTACCTATTATAGACAATAGCAATTGAACTTATGAGCATGGGCATAGAATTAAATCACAAATCACGAATTGCGTAACAGATTGTGCTTGCATGCGGGCAAAAAAAATTGGTATCTTGAGCGTGCTAGCTGAGCTGACTGGGGAAAAAAAATTGACAACAATTGTATCATTAAGGATACCGAAACAAGATCTATCACGAACCTCTGCCGAAGTCCCTTTTGTCCGATTGGACAATGATGCTAATAGCCCCCCAGTACAAATTTCCTCCCGTTTCCCTCTATTGCTTAAAAACGGCTATCCAGTTCGAGCCAGCGCACCGGTGATGGCCGGAGTTGAATGCTTTTGAAAACCCAAGAGAGAGAGAGAGAGAGAGAGAACAAGGAAAGAAAAAGAAAATGGAGAAAAAAAGACAGCCAACCATCAAAAATAGCCGTGACGGTCAAGGAGAGCTGTCGCCCATAACGCCTTGAACAAAACGATTATCAAGTTTCTCGGGACAAGTGTGTCTCCATCCTTGATCCTGCATAGCCTTCCGCGGCCGGATATCTGAATAAATAACATGATGCTAAGAGAATCGTATCAATTCGTGTCGTTTTGTACATCTATAGTGGATCAACGCCCGCAGCAAGGAAATTCACCGCTTAGTCGATGGTCATTCGACTCGGCATCTGAGGCTGCTTGACATCGTTCATCGAGTAACTGACTTGATCCTTATCGACTTCTTGTCGTGATGGCTTGAGAAGATGTTGCTTTAGGCCGTGGCCAAAGTTGAACAGGCAAACCAATGCGTTGATGATGGTCAAGATAATGAGCACTATGGTGAGTACTGCAAATGCGGTCAAAGACTTCCGAACTGGCATGTAGTTGGGTGCTTGATGTGGGTCGTAAATGCGCGCCAGCTTGTAGATGAAATAAGTCAGTCCGCCCAGATAGAGAATCCCAACAATCCACATGCCGGCCTTCCACTCGCGGCGGGTGGACAATGCGGCACAGAGAAGGATGGCAATTGTGACGGGAATAGCAGCTGCCGTCAACCCAAACTCGACCTGCGACCTGCTTCCACCGACTACCACGAGGAATTGGATTGTGAAGCCGACGAAGAAGAAGAAATCAAACTTGAGCAGAGCAATGTAAACCTGTAACGAGGGTCAGCCGGAACTACCAGAAAAAAGCAATCATGGCATACCTGGTAGTGCAGGAATCGCTTCTTCATCCTGTAGTCAGCTCCTATTTGCTTCAGAATATCCCACGCGAATTCTTGGTATAGCTTCCAGGCCATGAAGCTCAGGATGACAGTTATGAGTCCAATGATGGCTGGAATAGCGATCAGTTCGGCCTGGGTTTCATCCCAGACATTTACGTCCTGGAATACGTTGTTGTCCATCAGGATGTTAATGGCGCGATGGATCTGATCTATCTGGAGTGCACCGTACACGAGTAAGGCAAGGTTCGCGATGCACACGCCGATGATCTGGATGGTGTTTTTCGCGATAAGGGCGTCCCAGACCAGAATGACTTCGTATAGGAAGCCCAAAATAAACAAGCCAAGAAAGGTAGGGATGGTCTTCAGCTGAGACTGGACGTTACTGTTCTGAAATACGGCGTCTTCTGTATCCCTCAAGCCGCGCTGGAAGAGGGCGAAGGTGTACCTAGATGAAGGAACGAATCAGCAAGGCTACGGCGGGACCCCATGCCTGAGCCTGGATGACACTTACGCTTCGAACACCATACAAACAACAGCCTGTAGAATAATGGCTAAAAAGAAGAATCTCGGCCACCTCCTCCTGAAGATTTCAGCCGTCCCCCTTCTGAATACCGTCATGCGGCTGGGTTGAGTGGGCGCCATGGCTGGGCTCAGGTTGTTGATGTACGGGTGTTGCGGAGGGGAAGTCTGATATTCGGGGTATTGTGCGTATTGCTGTTGATCGTACTCGGGCTGAGAGGGATATTGGTCGATGGAATATCGTGGGTAGGACTGCGACGAAGGGATTTGCTGGAAGCCGGCGTTGTCCCCAGCCGCAAAAGGCCGATGCTGCGATTTGAAATCCAGCTTGACGGCGATGAGGTGACTCCTCGGGCGCGAGGAGTCGCTCCTTCAATCGAACAAGTGTGGCAAAGAAGGGGCGTTTGTCGGTACCTTTGTCTCGTTGTTATAGGCGGGACTGCGACGGGGCAGGTGTCACGTTGGCCGGCCCAGAAGGGGAAGAACGGGGTCCGTCCAGCTGGGAGAATCAACAATAGGGCGATGTCGAGAGGGAAGCTAGGGAGATGAGGAAACGAGCGGCTGGAAGAGGTCGACGACGGATGACTTGGCGAGGGCGGGTGTTGGCGAGTATGGTCGGGGTTGGTGAGGATAATGAGGGTGATCAGGGTGATCAGGGTGGTCAGGGTGGTCAGTGTGGTGAGGTGGTGAGATGCCGAGCGAACGAGTTGCTGAGGGTTGTTGCACGCTGGGCCGGGGGATTGGCTGGGCGGCGTCGGGGTTGGCTGGGCTGCTGCTATGAAAAGACTTGGCCCCGTCGACTTTGCAGTGTTGGGCTAGCTGAAACAGGCTGATGGGTTTGAGCCGTGACGTGACGGGGATGAAGCAGGGGCTTGTTTGTTTGCGTGTGGGCTTCAGATTGGGCCCTTGTGTTTATCGAGCAGCACGCAGCGCCTCCGCGAGTACCTACCCAGACGGGACTACACAAATACGTACCGACTACGCACGAAACAACACGAGACGGGAGATGGGCCGCCGACGATGATGGTGGTGATGGGAAACCCAAACAACGGGGTACTTGTTTAGGGCACTCTAAACAAGTACCAAGGCAGTCCAAATTAAGTCTAACCAACCCGGATTGGGCAAGGCAATGATGATAGACAGATATCCAGGACGGCTGTGATGTACCGGCGCATACAAGCAGTACCACCCCGAGTGCAGTCCCTATGCAGCAATCTGGAAAGTTGATGTGTTTGACGGTTCGGTCAGGCGGGAGAGACGCAGCAAGACTTTTTAGCGAGAGGCAAAACCACTGGCCCGTTGCTCGTATCGCGGTTGATCCGAGGGCCCTGGTGATGTAATCCGTGGTCTTGGCGAGGGGGCAGCGTATGTTATTGCAGCGACAGTCAGAAACGAGCGAATGGAAGCAGCGGCAGCATGATGCTGTGCAGTAAAGCTGTGTTTTACCTCGTAGTTCGTTCTTCACACGACGAATCCAAGGAGAACCAGAAGAGGCGCACTTACACGACATACAAAGTGCCTACCTCTCGGTCTGAGGCGCCTAGCCGGAGTGCAGTTCGGGGACCAAGTCAAGTTTACAGGGAACAAGGGACCTGGAGACAGGCACAGGTGCTGCCAGGCCCTATGGGACGCGTGGCTGCTGGACCCCTAAAGATTGCGGAGGGAGCACTACAGCAGCCCGGCCCTCTCAGCCACTGGTGGGCTGTGCATCCACTACAGTACGGCAGACCCCTCTAGGGGTCTGCCTTGCGAAGAGCCTAACAGGAGGCCCCCAGAAACCCACCCACTGCCAATCCACTATGTGCCGAGACCGAGCATGGCCGACTCGCGTCCTAACTACGTGCGTACCTACGATTGAGCTTCTTAGTCATGCGTTTTATGAAGCGAATGTCAAGTGTCTCTACCCGCATAGGGTCTACGACTCTAACCTGTCTCATAGGCACAAACCCCATTCTGATCGGCAGCCACCACGCGTGACTCGTGAGCTACTACCTAGGTAAGGTTCCAGCTGCATTAGGTACTAGTACTTGTAGGGGGTGCCAAGGACGACTATAGCTCTGCTGAGCCACCCGTACCGCTGTGACTTCGAACGCGGATCACAAGCGTTGACCTGGACCATCCCAAGAAGTACCGGGTATGTGGGTATACCGATGCTCAAAGTGCGCCATCGGAACGGACAAACTATACGCAAGTAGAAGCTATCTCAAGCCTAGGATCTAGCTTAACTGCTATGCCCGCCTGAGAGTGGGATCTTGCCTTTACATTAGGTACCTGCGTGGACAACTTGAAGTACCCGATGATGCGGGCGTCGTTTGGTTGGCGTACCTTGGTTGGCAATTCGAGGTTCAAGGTCGCTGTCAATTCAGGTACTTACTTATAGACATGCCGTAAGGTACTATCTATTACTCGTCGGGCTTACAGGTACCTGAATACCCAAGACACCTTACTTACTTACATACCAAGTAGTAAGAGGTAGGTGGGTAGCAAAAGGTTGTTATCTAAACCATGGACAATCGGGATGTTATGACGTAGACACCTTGTGTTTACCACGCGCAGAGGAAGGTACCTACAATTACACACTTACGATGAAGGCACAAGGGACAGTAAGATAATAGGTAGATAGTTAGAAGCAAGTAGAATACCTACTACTTATGGTGGTTCCCACGCCACATATTCTCTCAACAACATCGCCATCATAACCATATCTGCTACGTTTACTTGGTAAATACTTGGTAGTATGTTAATCGAAGCCAGTGTTATCTATCATGAGCCTTGGCGTGCACGGCCCCACTAGTTCCATTCACCGCGTGCGCGCATACGTCCCTTGTATGCACCGATCGGCGAACTGGAGAGGCGTATCGCAATCCGTCCACGTTCAACTACCTAACCGACATGCCCACCGGCAACAGCGAAGCCATCAACATGCCGGGTATTGACGATGATGAGACTCTGCGCCGACTTGCTGCAGGCTGCGCCATGGATTAGTGAGCGCTCATTCCCGCCGCCTCCCGCGAAACACAAGACACTGACCACCGCCTCACAGCTCTGCGTGGCCTGATCTGCTACCGCGTATGATTGCACGCATTGAGAAGGTATCTACCAAGCCGCCTTCCCAGTCGCCTTTCCCGCCGCGGACACGACCTGGTGCCGGCAAGACCTGACATGTAGAGAACAGATCGCCCACACAGAGTTTCCCATACCGAGCCTCCCTCCGCCTCCGCCTCCGCCGCAGCCCTCGTCCCCCACAGCTGCCAGACCATCGTCCATCCCACGGGCGCCCGACTCCGACTTGCCGGAGCACTTTCTGGCGCCGTTGCCGTCCTCACCTACCGAGCCCCGCCTGTTGAGCCCGTCCGAGGACACAAACAAGGAGAACGTGCCTAATGGATCGCAGACGGTGGCTCGGGCCGCCCCGGCTCCTCCCTCGGAGCCCCTGCCGCCAGGCACCCTGCCGCCCCAGCTTGCCGCTATGCTCTCTGATATCACCTCACACCTCGAACAGACATTCCCCAAGTACCCGCCGCACACCATACAACGCATTTCTGAGCTCGTAATAAACCCGAAACAGCACTATCGCTCCCTGGCCCCTTACCTCCATGCCCTTGATCGCGTGGTTCGCGTCACGTCGGGATTGAATATCTACCCCTTTCCTCCCATCCGCGCCGAGATTCCGGGCGGTCAGACGAACGGTGTGCTAGAGCCCCTCGCCCGACCATTGTGGGCTTCGCCTGGGAGCGACGAAGCGCTGGGTGGTGCTCTTCTCACGCCCATTCCATGGCTTACGCATAGCCAACGGCCAGGCACGGGCTCATTAGCACAACAAGTACAAGTGCAAGCGCCCCAGGCGCAACAGGTGCAACTCACAGCTTCCGCCCAGGAAGTGCCAGCAGAATTCGAAGGAGAGGTTCGGACCGAGAGCACCGAGAGAATCGACGGCCCGAACGGAGTGGGCAGCGTCGAGACGGTCTCCGTGTCAGTTAATGGCATTCCTTCGATGGGAGCACGAGGTGTGAGCGTAACCCAAGGTGAGTTACTACGGCAGGAGCAGGAAGCAGGCCTCGTCCCTATCAGTCAGCTCGTGCCTAGCCATCACAATCATCCAAGGTCCAGTGCAAGTGTCGCAGCACAACAACTGCAGATTCAAGCACATATGCATCATCAACGAGCACTAGCACAATCCCAAAATCTAGCCCGCGCGTCGTCCTTGGCGCACACCCCTGACCCGCCAAGCTCTACATTCAATACTGTGTCAACACCGTCTTCCACAACTCTCGAGCGAGAGAGTGTGGGCGCCGCTACTAACAATGTAATAGGTGCAATAGGATCTGTCCATAGCAACAACGCTGAGGACGAGAGACCACATGCGTGCGGCCCCGAAGAGATCGGGGTCGACGACCTGGGTCCTCAGACTACGACTACATCGACGCTTCCCGCCTCCACTATGGCAGGGAGCATGAGACAGGGCATCGATATTCAAGCGGCTGTGGGCCGCAAGCCCCTGGACATCTCAACTTTAAAGACCGAAGAAAAGGCCAATGCCAGCGACGATGATAACAAGGCCGATATTATGGAAGATATTCAAGAACAGGGCTCAACACCTAAACGGGAGGCGGATGACAAGCTTGGAGGCTCAGTGAGCAAAAAGATAAAGGAAGATCCAGATCTAGACCCGGTAGATGCGGACCTGAAGCACATTGATAGTAAACCGGACACCGAAGAGCGAGTTGGAGAGGCCATCGTTAAGGGATAGGTTTCCCCTATGGTGGCCCTATATCTCCACCTTCCCTACCAATGATAGTGAACCGGACAACGACGGGCAACCTGGGAGAAGCCATGAATAAGGGATAGGTTTCCCCTCTGATGGCCCCATATCCCTACCGTCCCGCGTAGTCAGAGTTGGAAAGAAAAAGGAAAGCGCGTTAAGGGGCGCAAAGGAAGTGATGGGCAACGTGTATGCAGCTTGGCCCGGGACAGAGGGCAAAACAGAGCAGAACAGGATGCAGCTCAGGGAAAACGTCTCTGATTTTTTTTTTCTCTAGCGTTTACCGAACTGGAAACGATTCGGACGGTTATGGTCTCGGCGAAATGGGTCACGGTGGCCGCACATGAGGCGAAATGGAATCGCAATTTCGGGGAAGGGAAGCATTGCGTCCCGGGGATTTGCAGTCGACGGTTAAATACCTAGGTACGGTCGGCGGAATGAGATGAATGATGGATGGATACGAGGAGTCAAACAAGTGTCTGTCTCTGCTCAAAACGACACAATGTACTCTCTTGCTTGCTTGCTTGCGGGGCGGTGGTTCCGGAGTATGGCTCCGGGTAGGAAACAAATCATCATGTCCCTTGTGCCTGGGGAAGTAGCAAGCAAGAAGAGCGGGCTTCTGCCGGCAACTATCTCTATCGGGGGTTTGGTGCCGCGTTTTGACAAAAGCAGTCAGTCAGTACCTGTCCCTCTCGGCAACGCTGACAGGAAGGGACCTGCGAGAGTCGCCCAACTGCATTTCGGCGGGGTCGTGATGGCTTGTATGTGTAAAATTACCTACCAACTCGAGGATAAAATACATCAATAAAAAAAACGTCAAAGACAAGGAGAGATGCGGGGGGTTTTCTTCCCCTCTATGCAAATCCCGGGTTAGATAGATCGCAGCTAGAGAAGGGAATCTCGCTGCCTAGGTACAGTAACATAGACGTGAAGAAATCCACCCCGTCTAGATATTATCTAAGAGATGACGTGCAGTTGTACACCACTCACTTGATATGTATGTCCCTGATCTGCGCATTGAGATTGGGTATTATGGATTGATTTTCTACGACATCTCACCCCTCCTCTCTCTCTCTCTCTCTCTCTCTCTCTCTCTCTCTCCCTTCGAATGCGAGAATACTACTAACTTATAACTTCCCCCGAACGGTCCTCTCTAAAAAAAACGACTTGCTCAAGAGTACATATAAATTCTCTACTTTTTTTCCCGCTTTCGTTGATTCTGCTAACATGTGTCCTCACGGGATACATACCTAATGTATGTTGTGACTTTCAGTACCGACTTGTGTGCGTATAATCATGCTGACAACACAACACGTGAATATCTACTTTTACGGAGGGAAAAGCAAAACGAGAAATCGGATATCACGACACTAATCTTGACTAGTTAGGGGGGTTATATGCATCATGAACTAGCTCCACGCACAACCGTTGATCTGATCTGAAGTCCGAATGTTAATATACAAAGTGTGCCCAGCCAAGCTTGTTTCTCCCGGAGCCCCTTCCACATGAAGAAGGGGCAGAGGGTAAGAGAAATGGTTTCCGATTAAAAGAAACGTCCAGCTACGCAGATAACTACCCTTGTCACCCATGAACGCCGACAGAATCATAGCAAGATGAGAAGGAGAACAAGAAGAAAGAAATATCGTCACCCGTAACACCCAGTCCTCTCAAACGATGGTAGTGATGCTCTCCCGCTCGATGCGACTGTTCTGCTTCTCGTCGCGACTGACGCGCCAGAAGTCGTCGCAGAAATCAGAGCAGCGCATGTGCCGGAGAAACTCCTCGTCGTGCGTGATGACGATGAGCTGGAAGTTGCTCTGGGCGCGGCGGGCCTTGATGATGGAGTGCAGCGACTCGGCGAGCGACTTGATGTTGTCGCGGTCGAGGTTGGTGGTGGGCTCGTCCAGGGCGATGAGCCCGCAGCCGATGCCGAAGGACTCGGCGAGCGCGAGGCGGATGATGATGGACGCGAGCACCTTCTGGCCGGCCGAGCAGCGTCCTCGCATGTCCATCTCCGTGTCCTGCTTCACCATGCACACGCGATAGTTGTACGAGCTGCGTCCGCCTGTCGCTTCGCTGTCCGATCGGATCAGGATCGTGTCGATATCGGTGCCTTGGTACGTGCTTTGCCACAGCTCGCCGGCAATACGATTCACCTCCTCCATCTTCATGGCGTGGTACTGCATGATGGCGTTGTTGAGGGCTGTGCCGTATCGCCCAAGATCCTCAATGGCCGCCTTGGTAGTTTCAACCTTGATGTGCGTTTCACGGTATCGCTGGGCCGCATATTTGTATTGGGTGTTCCACTCCGCCATCAAGTTGGCAAGCTCCTCCTTTTTGGACTTCATAGCTCCGACGACGGTTCCTCGGTCAGCATTCCACATCAAGTGTTGGTCGTCAAAGTAGCTAGCCTCTGCCTCCAGTCGTTCATAATCCTCGTGGGCCCTCCGAGATTCTAGCTCCACGACTGCATGGTTGAGGGCATCGACATCGCGCACCGCTCTGCGATAGGTCAAATTCTCCATGATATTCCTCTTTTTCCTATCGCTGTTCGCCATCTCTTCTTTCATTTTGTTGGATCGCGCAACTAAAGCATTGATATCATCGTCGATACGTAGGATGGCCTTCTCAAGTGCTTGGATTGCCTGCTCATTAGTTTTGAGGTTTGCTGGGCCACCCTGGTTCAAGTAGTCCTGGATATCGCGGTCAATCATCTTCAGCTCACTCACGGAGCCCGCAAGACTATCACGTTCGCCGGCGACTTTCTTCTCCTTCTCGCGGCCTCGTTGGAGGAGGTCGTCTCTGATAGTACGTGCCTTGGAAATCTCAGGCTCCACAGATTCTAGATCTCTATCCGCTTCCTGAATATTTTCTTTTTGCTTTGCAATATCCGACTTCTGAGCCTGAATCTGATCCTGGTACCCTTGCTTCCTCTCAAGCTGTCGAACCGCATGGCTCAACTTGTTTCTTAACTCACTGCGTTCCAGTTCCAGTGTATTGACAGTGTCTCGCATACGTTGCTTCTCATTCATGAGCTTATTGACCTTGTTCTTCGCGATTTTCAGTTGCTCTCCACATTCGTTTTGTAACTCAGTAATTTCCTGAGTGCTTCTAATCATACCGCTGGATTGTTGTTGCGACATGATTCGCTCGACTTGGACCTCGGCTTCCACGATGTCCTTGTGGAGCTGAGAGATGTTGACTACCGTTTTACTCATGGATTCGAAATCCTGTCGCTCTTCTTGCTTAGCACGAACGGTATCATCCATCTCTTCCAAACGACGAAGAGTGCTAGCTTCTTTGTTCTGGACATCGTGTTGTTCTTTATCAGCCTCTCTTTTTTCCGCGAGCAGGCGCCCGTAAGTCTCGCTCTGAGGACGGACTGCTCGTAGTTGACCCAATAGTGCCTCGGTCTCAGCTAATTCCTTTTTTAACTCGTCCTTGCCAAACTCCTCAAGGACGGCTTTAATCTTGGCAACTAATCTCGACTTCTCGTTTGCGTTGGCGAATGGTCGCTCGCAAAGCTCACACTTATTTTTCTCGTTCATAGTTTTTCTGCAGCTTGCATAATATTCACTCATCGCTGCGGATAGCGAGAAGTCATTTTTCATGGTTAGAACATCCTCCTTAAGACGCTCAATCTCCCCAGATAGTGCATCAACACCCAGCGCTGCGTCCGGGTCTACATTCTTGAGTGCGGCTACCACGGCGGCCTTACATCTTGTCATCTCCCCATCACGTTTCTTAGCCTTTTCTCTGATGCTTGCCAAATTCGCCTGGGTTGTTTTAAGTTGCTGTAAAACATCATCACGTTCACGGGAAACTTCGTCGGAAGCTTGAACCTTAGCTTCCAGGCCTGCGTGGAACTCGCGCTCGATTGTTGTAGGATCCCAGGAGCCACCAACCAGTGTGCACAGCTTTTGGTTCCAGGTATTTTTCAGTGTAGTAAGCTTTCGATGTTTCTCGGTCAGCTCCTCCTTGCGAACCTCGAGCTGCGCACGATCTGAGAGAAGTCTTGTAGACTCCACTAGTTCACGACCAAGCCTACTACTCTCAGTTTCTAGCTTCTCTAGATGTGCTTCTTCCTGTTGCAGTTTCTGGTCGAAATCCGCGTTCTGTGAGTCTTGAATTGCCTGCTGGAGTCGGTGGTCCAAGTCCTTGGACTCGGCATCGAGGATTGCTTTAGCACCTTCATCAGCCTCGACACCATTCAGTTCTCTTTGAAGAATTGTGATGTTCTTTTCGCAAGCAGTGATTCGCTGCTTTGCAAAGACTCGATTTTGAGTATACCTCGATTTCTGGCCTTCCAACTCGGTTATCGTGGTTGTTTGGGCATCCATCTCAGTCGCATTTTCTGTCTGCAGGCGGTCTAGTTCGTGCTTTTTGTCGGCCAAGAGACGTTGTATACGCTCGTAAAATGTTTGCACCTTTCGGTCATCCAAATCGCCCTCAAACCCGCGAATACTATGGAACTGTGCAGCCTGTTGCACAAGCTGAATGCGAGATTCAAGCTGGCGTTCGTACTTCGCCTTATCGGATTGAAGCCTACCCTGCTCAGCAAGCTTTTCCGACAGTTGTTGGCGAGATGTATCGAGGTTGTCCTTGTACTCTTTGTACTGAACTCTGTTCTCCTCAATATCTTGCGCATACCGATCCAGGCGCTCTTCATATCGTGCGAGTGCATCCTGCAGCCACTCGTCGGATTCGCTTAGCTCTTCATCCATTCGGCTCTTTGATTCTTCACGCGTTGCTTCCCGGTTGCGAAGTTGATCCGTCTTTGTTTTCAGGTCTTGGACGATGCGGAGATAACTGTTGGCCGACTCTCGCCGCTCTCTAGCCTTCTGCGCAGCCTCGTCCATCTGTGCCTTGAGATCAGCCTCTTGCTCTATCAAGTCGTCGATCTCCCTCTGTAGATGAACACGGCGCGCCTCCTTTTTTTCTGCCATGTCCTTGTTCTCCTTGTCGCCGATCTCCCTGCTCTTGAGCTGGGCCAGAGACTCGCCCTGTTTCTTTCGCAGCACCTTGAGGTTCTCGATGGCCTTTGTGTATTTCATGGCCTCGAATATCTCATCGAACCGCCTCTTCAGGGCGGCGGGTTCGCTCATGGGCCACAAGGACTCTTCTTGGTGACAGAAGATGACTGCGTCGAGAACTGCGGGGGAGACGCCGAGGGTATCGGAAATTAGCTTGTTGAGGTTCGCCTCCTTGGAGGAGACGGACATCTTCTCGCCATCACAGTTGCTGTACAGGGTGCCCTCCAACGTCTTCTGCGACACGGCGGTTTTCTTGACGGTGAGCTGTAGACTCCGGGTGGCGACGTAACTGGTGTTGGGCGGGACATTGTAACGAAGCTTGACCTGGGCAAAGACCTCGCGTTCGCCGCAGAGCTTGGGGTCGTGGATGAAGGCACCCCCCTTGCTGTTGGGAGGAAGCTCGCCGGTAGTGGCGTACTTGAGGCACTCGATGATGGTGGTCTTGCCAGAGCCGTTGTAGCCGACAATGAGGGTGAGCGGGGTGAAGAAGGCCATGTTCTGCCGTTCGAGGTGGCTGAAGGACCGAATGCCCTGGATGGACAGTTTGTCGATCTTGGACATGGTGACGGCGGTGGACGGCTCCGAGATCAGCTCGCACCCGGCCCTATGTGTAGTAGGTGTATGGGGACCCCGGATTTGGGTGAGGACCGTAGCGCTCTCGAGACGGTAGAAGGCGTCGCGACACTCGTGGGGACGAGGTTACGACGTCAAGACGCTAGCAAGTAACGAAGGGCAGACACGCGTGTGGTTCGGCGTTTTAATGAGAAGACGCGTGCCACTGGGGGTCCTGCCTGGGATAGGCATAGACGGGTGGCCCGGGTGTTTTCCAGGCAGCAGGGTCTTAGGTAACTTTAGGTGCTGCACTTAGATAGCGCATACCTTCTAGTTAGGGGATGGGAATTCAAGATTATAGTACAACCAGAACGGGCAATAACCGCAAGATCTACGAAATCAATACTTAAAAAAGAAGACTGTCCCAAGGAGCCCAATATTACTGATTTGATAGTTATACGATATTGAGTACGTACTTCTACTATGTACTACCTAGTTAGTTAAGTACCTCAGAGTCGTTATCGGTAGAACCTCGGGTTTAGGTCGCTCTTATCACAACAGCATTGCGTGTATAAATACAGCGATGAAGTGCACCTCTTTCATCCAATAGTATAACCTAAACCTAGGACACACCTGAATCTGGGCGTAGGTACTTCTTGTCATCCTTTTATGCCAGCAAGATGTCCTACACTCTGCGTAATATGATCAATCATAACGTGCTTTGCATGTTACCCAGGGACCAACGTATTGTAGCGGGTAAAAACCACCCTGCTTCCGTAAGCGCCTCGCCGAGACGCTACCCAGCTTGTCCACGTAGATAAACTGGGTATCCACCTTGTAAAGGTATAGTACATAGGTCCCTGATAAAGTCCCTGTTAATCTGTTAATGATGCGTGACAGGGGAGGTAGAGGTTGGAAAGCTGTAAGCTTGCTTCCTGCTCACCTACCTACCTACCCATCTACTACCTACGTAATGAACAGGGGGGACCAAATGCTCCGTAGCCCACTTAACATATTGTGGTCAGTCGTTGTTAGTCGAAGTCTCTCCAACTAGAATACCTACAAGTAATGCCTCCATAGGTACTGCCGGTAGGTAGATAGATGCTTGAGTAGGCGGGCAGTTGACTACGTACCGGCACCGGCACATGTACGACATTGACGGATGGCAGACGGTGCAACATTCGAAAATTGGCTGGGAAATAGGTACCTACTACTTAAAGCAGCCAAGCAGCCACCATTCAGAAAGCCAGAAACGCCATCCGAGCAAAGCCCAACCGCCAGCTTACATACTACCAACTAGGTACCCCACGAAGCGGTCACCTTGCATGCTGCTTGCTTACATAGTAGGTACTTAAGCACTTGGTATGAGATCACACCTCTTTTATCTTTGGTAACGGGACGTAGGTGCGACGCAACCCGGCCCGAGCTATGTCGTGGAGTGGATCGCCTATCCCTGTCGGCCCCGCCTTTCCCGCCCTGGTGCGCCCTGGTGTGGTGCCGCCTACTGAAGTCCCACGACGCCTGTACGGCCTGTACGGCCTGTACGGCCTGTACGTACATAATAGTAGTATTTATTCCACTTCCAAGTTTCCCGTCCCCCCCTCTGGTGCCCATCCAATCACGGCCTCGTCTGTCGGGGTGCGAGCAGAGAGATGCCATCCGTCTGATCCAATTTGGCCATGGAAAACGAAAAATCCCATCTTGCGCCAAATTGCCCCTTCTCAAAACACTCGCCCACCTCCTGTCCAGCATCGCCGCGCGCGCTCTTGCTCTTCCGCTGACCGCAACGCCGGCCCTTCGATGACGCTCGCCGCCAGCTTAGTGCAGTTGACCTGTCGCATTGTCTGCTCGAGTGCATTGGGTCGACCCGGCCGAGTTGGCATCTGGCGTTGCACAGAGACAAGGTCTAGACCGGAAGAGACACGGTAGAGAGACAGGAGACACATGCACCCCGAGCTTCGCAGTCAAGGAGCGCTGTCTGTCTGTCCGTCTGTTGCCCGCCCATCCCCCTTGCGACGTCGTCGGCCTACATGTAGGAGGCGATTAATTAAAGAGCCGGAGACCGTCGCCGTCGCCGTCGCTGTCCCCGTTGCTACTGTCCCCGTTACTGTCCCCGTTACTGTCCCCGTCGCTGTCGTGCCGCAGGTGATTCTCATTGCCTGCGCCCACACTGCGGTCGCTCGCTGCACCCGCTCGCTGCACCCCATCGCACCGCACCGTTTCCCACGCACGCACCGCACAGGCAAAGCCCGCGAGCACCCCAGCCAAACTCGCTATCGATACCGGTCGCAACCATATAGGTGAACATGGATCCCGGACAGCCAAATCCCATGTTCTTTGGCTACTCAGCCCCAGGACCCGTACATCCAGTAGGTCAATCGCACTCAGTTCGCCTGATCCAACGAGCCCGTGCTTTTCAATCTACTCCGCCTCCACGCGACGTTGCGGTTGCGTTTGCGCCGTTACCGACCAATCCGTGTTTGCCTTCGAACTACCCCGCTGATAGCCCATGGCAGTTAGAGTTTGATGCGGATGGCCAGAATGACATGATGGTCCCAAGCGACCTGGTGTCCATGTTCGACATGGGCAACTTCGAGGGCATGCCCATGAATCTTAACGACCTGGGGGACCTGACTTCTCCCCAAGAGCAAGCCTTCCCGCCTGGCTCGATTCCGACCCCGCCAAGTACCCTAGCTCCCGCCGACGCCCCCTCGAGGTTCTCGTCCAACCCAGGCGACAGCCCGGTGGGGGCGCCACCACCCCTGAACACGGGGCTCGGCCCCCCCGTGCAGCAGCCTGCACACCCTCTCCAGAGTGCGAGTGGGAGTGCATTGACAGAATTTACCAAGCGTCGGAACTGGCCCGCCAAAGTCGTCGAGGAGCTCAAAGATGTGCTTTACATCCTGGATGCAAATGGCCGCATCAAATATGCGTCACCTAGCATATCTGTGCTTACTGGATATGAAGCAGAAGAGATTTTCGACTTTTTGTTCAAAGATATCGTACACCCTGACGATATCGGCACCTTCACGTCCGAAATGAATGAGTGCATAGCCACAGGGAACCCGTTGCGCCTGTTCTACCGTATGAGGAAAAAGGATCAACAGTACGCTATTTTCGAAGCTGTCGGCCATGCACATATTGCCGCCGCCAAGTTTGCCCCAAATCCTAGTAACCGGTCCCCGTTCTGCCAGGCAGTGTTCCTCATGTCGCGGCCCTATCCAACTAGAAACGCGGCATTGCTGGACTCTTTTCTGGAACACAAGATCGAGAATGAACGGTTACGACGACGAATTTCTGAACTACGTAGGGAAGAGGAAGAAGATGAGTGCTCCCAGCAAAGCTGGCTTCAGGAGACTTGCTCAGATGTTACACCATCGGATGATACCATCGCGGGTAACTCCCATGGTTCTGTCATATACAGGCCAGTAGCAGCCGATGTCCACGCAATGCCTCCTCCCGACAGGACATCGAACGGCGGGTTAACAAGAGAAAATCTAGAAGGTGCCACGGCAGGGAATAGGCCGGATTCTATCGGCGATAAGATGGCCCGATACGAGGGAACGTCTCACACAGACACCATTGAGATGCTTACTGGTCTTCGATATGTGGAAGGCGAACGGAGTCGCGGTATTACGACAGGGAGCTCCAGCCTGACGCTGATTAAAGGCGACATTGGGATAGCCATCCCGGTCGACCGAGATCCTAGGACCGGCGAGAAGAAGAAGAAGCTCAAGATTGCGGAAGAATACGTGTGTACAGATTGCGGTATGTCCCGTGCATATATAAGACATGTGAGCTCGTCGCTAATTTAAAACTCTGTAGGCACCCTAGATTCACCCGAATGGAGAAAAGGCCCAAGTGGGCCCAAAACTCTATGTAATGCATGCGGGCTTCGATGGGCAAAGAAACAGAAAAAGGGGACCACGAATGGGTCAGCGAACCCAGCAACCGTGCCTTTATCTATGTCGATGGTTGATACATGAGTTATTGTGCGTCCCCCGCATTCGCCCCGCTTCACGGTGGAAGGCATCGGTTTCAACCTGTGCAAGGCGTATCCAGACATCAGTCTTGCACAGTCTCCTTGAAATTGTCATTGTGTGTGTTGGCGGTTATGGTGTCTGGGGCTTAAAAAACGCGACGAGACAGACGGTCTCGAGCCCCTATTTGATTATAATCACATGCGATTATTTATCCCGTTCTCGAGGTATCCGGCTACAGCCCACTCCGGCTGTGGCTTTGGCTCTGGCTGCATCCACAGCGCGAGCCCGGACATCTTGCTGGCAACAATTTGAGGTTTTTACAAGTCCGCGAGCTCAAGACTTACTTACCTGCCTAGGTAGACATGCACTAGGTATTATCGAGTAGTCGAATCTAAAGCCTATTTTTCTTGCAATATGCTGCGTACCCTTGATTTTGACAGCAAATGTTAATGTACTTTGAAAAATTTGCCGCTGCCCGTAATAGTTCAAAGTGTATATGTCACATCACGGCGCGGACCCGCAGAACCGCGCCTTCTACCCGGGGATGGACCGGTGGCCGGGGCAGTGGCGGGGGGGAGGACGAGGACGAGGACGAGGCCGCCGCGGCGTCAGCCTCGAGGCCTGCTCGTCCTACTTCCTGCCGCGCATCCTGGGCGCCGTCCACGGCGCCGCGGACCCGGCGCGTGCGGGACCTCTTTCGCCGAGGTCGTGCCGCGGGACCGCGTCGTGCCGCGCGCTCGCGAGCACGATGGCCTTGACGCGCGCGTCCAAGGAGAGCAGGTCGAAAGCCGACACGAGGGATGTCTTCATGGTGTCTCGGTGAAGGCGTTCTTGGGCCTCCGGCCGGTCCAGCTGGCGGATGATCACCCGCGTCGCCGCCGGGGCCGTGTCGGGGACGTGCCGGAAGCTGATTTCCGGGAGCCCCCTGTAGGCTGCGTAGGACTCTGGGTGTTACGATTGAGCCATTATTTTGGTTTTTGGATTAGGGTTTTTTTTTTTAAAAAAAAAAAAAAATAAAATAAATTTCGTTGATAGTGCCGCAGATAGAACAGATAAATGAGGAGGTTACTACTACGTGAGCATTTAATGGGAGTTGCTGGTTGAGCTTCTGAGTATATGTGGCTGGGTTAGAGGTGTAATTGTCAGTTTGATAGCAGATTCAGAATGGGATACGCAGATAAGTACAGAACTTCTCATCTTTCTCGTAGCGTTCACAGCAGAATTCGGGATTATTCACAGTCTTCGAGCTATGTTGATTTTATAAGTACACTAATAGGAAGTTGAGCCGAGTTAGGTTTGGACTGGGGTTGTGCCGAGGTTCCCCAGGATTATTCGATTACTACCCCGAGAGTTCCCTCTATTTTTGGTTCAGGTGGCTTGGCCCCTGATCGCGACTTACGTACCTACACGACGTTTGTGTTTATGCAAAGGGGATTCCCGACTGGGCCGTCACGCATCTCTACATCACACGGTTCTAGCTTTCCAAGGACCTCATTGATTCAATTTGGGGAACTGCAACGCATACTCGGCACCCATTGATACCAGAGCCTTTTCGAATAGCAAGATATTCACGACGTAGCGATTATGCACGTTGCTTCGCATCGCTGCTCCGCAGATTGCCCCGGGATAGATCAAGAGTGGTTTGTTACCCACTCACTCATCAGACGATCAATTTGAGCCACCCTACAAGAACTTAGAAGCCAACCCCAATAGACCAGAAGCGCCGGACGAAGACGAGGACGAATGTTGGGTTCCCTGGCTCTTCATATACATCTTCAGCGCCACCTCGCCGGCCTGCATCACGGACGACTCCTTACTGCTACCACTCGAGACCTTGCCCTGCGAGGCCTTCTTGTCGAATAGCTACCAAAATAGGAAACATCGGTTAGCACTCCCGGACATATAGATATCGGAGATCAACATCATGTTTAGTCTGATCTTCCTCACCTTGCTAGCTTCGGCCATAGCGAGGGCGACGAAGGCGCCCTGGCCGCTCGATTTCTGCATCCCAGTTAGTATTATCAATTCCCTCCAAGTGACTTGAGCCCGCTGGAGCCGGTTGGTGACATACAGGAGTGTTTCCGCTCTGTCCAGAGGTGAACATCTTCAGGGCTTGCACGGCCGCGGCCGAGCCCATGGACCGGTCGTCGGCGTCCTTGTCGTCGTCGTCGCCCTGAAAGTACTTCTTGTGGGTTCGAACGGCCTCTTCAGGTGTATAGTGTTAGTTAGCCTTGGCCACACCAATCCCCCCGGCGCACCATTGTCCGTATTTTCATTTATCCCCGTACGAGAGCAGAACTTGAGAATGTCAGGAGAGTGGAAAGTACGGACCGTCCTCGTCGACGTCCTCGTCGGCTAGGCGTTGCTTCTTCTGCCCCAGGGCCCCCAGCAAGTTGGAGAACAAGTCGGTGTCACCCGAGTCACCGGCATGTTGGCTCGCATGATGGGCCGCGTCCTTCCAGTCGTCGTCGTCCGCGCGGGGACCGCCCGCCGGATAGGCACCGCCGTGCGTGGCTAGATGGCACCACAGCTGTTAGCATCCTCAGGGATCCCATTCACTTTGTCATTCCCGCTCTGAGTGTGTCCGTACCATTGCCGGCGGCGGCGCTGATGAAACCTGTACGCATGGCAAGTTAGCGTTCGCTCCCCTCTCGGTATATCATCGTGCTTGCATCTCGCAGCCGAGGGCGGGGCAAGCCGTGTGTGTACAAGAGGGGTAGCGGGGCAGGGGGTAGGTAATTCAGGGTCCCTACTTACTTTGTAGCTTGTCCATGATCTATGATCTGAACTTGATATCTTCTGCTTGTCCACACAGAACTGTCCTACCAGGAAAGGTGAATGGCGGCGATGACCAGAGAAGGAAGTAGAGGTGGAAGTAGAGGTGGAAGTAGAGGTGGAAGTAGAGGTGGAAGTAGAGGTGGAAGTAGAGGTGGAAGTAGAGGTGGAAGTAGAGGTGGATGGGTGTTTCTAGAAAGGCGGGAGTGGGAGAAAGAGACGTCGTGAATCGTAGCTTTATTTATGGTGGCCTGAGACAGCAATCATTTGTTCCAAGTGTGTTCCAAGTAGATACCCAGAGTACCTCTTTCCAGCAGACTATAGAGCTCCAGCTGAAGCAGTGGCATGACGCGTGCGGGGCAGTGCAGCTTCTGCCAATGAACGCCTCGAATGACCTCATTCCAAGCCGCCCTACCGGTAGCTACCGGCTTCTAGCTCCCCGCATAGTACGTGCGAGCGGTTGGCTACCTCCTCAACCTACCTACGGTACTTCGTACTATGTTTGATAGTCTTCAGGCTCTACTAGATAGTAGGTACTATGTAGGTACATGGGCCTCAAGCCAGGTGCCTACCCTCCGAGTGAATACCGACCTGGGTAGTAAGTACCTACTTAGTACCCACACACTCCCTAAGAGGTAGGCGGGATGGCCGACAGAAGGGAGGCAGCCCAGCACGTGGGCGCCATAACCTACTCCTACCTACTTCCAAGGTTGGTAGTATCGGCTTAGACGGGTAGCGTAGCGTCGTTGGTGCTTTGTCTCTGATATTTGCTGTCCGTCAAAGTCGATTCCAGCACGAGCTCTTCGCTTCCACCACCGATGAGAAGGAAACAACACCGATGGAAGACAGACGAAGTACATCGATATCCTCATCTGACAATACGTTGAATGAGTCTACAAGGACCCCAACATGGCCGTGACTGGTATCGGTAGGTATGTATATATATAGTCGTAGCATTCCCATTGCTACCATGGCCGGCATGTGTTCCAAACAGGCAATCGGTCCGCATTGACAGGACAACGGCGCTTGACAGCATACACACGTCCCTGTCCCTATCCCGATCCATTAGCCCCTTGCTCTATTGACCAGAGGGGGAAAAGAAGTATAACGAACCGAGAATGGCTGAAACCGAAAGCGTCGTTGACGTTCTGGTCGTCGGCGCGGGTCCCGTAGGTCTGATCACAGCCTACCAGCTGGCCCGGTTTGGCGGCGTCTCCGTACGTATCATCGAGAAGCACGTCAAATCCGTTCAAGACACGTATGGCCGGGCCATCACGCTCTTCCCGCGGACTAGCGAGATGTTGGATCAACTGGGCTTGGCAGACGAGCTTCTGCAGGAGGCCGTCGCGTGCCGAGAGACGGTGACCTATAACTCGCGGGGCGAGGAGGTGCATGGGCGGGGCTGGAGCTTCATCAACAATATCAAGGGCAGCATCTTCGATTTCGCCCTCGTGCTGAGACAAAAGTACCAGGAGGAGATATTCCGCAATGCATTGCAGCGGTATGGCGTCGAGGTCGAGGCCCCGGTCGAGCTCGTAGGGGCAGGCATCAACGTGGGGGGCCCGTTGAGTTCTCACCCCGTCGTTGCAACGGTAAGGGGCAGCGAGAAAGGACCTACGAGCAGCATCCGATGCCGATATCTTATCGGCGCCGATGGCGGACACTCGTCGGTGCGGCGTTTGCTGGCCATTTCCTTCGGCGGATCAACAAGCGAGAACAGATGGGTGCGGATAGATGGTCACGTCAAGACGAACCTGCCTAAACCCCGTACGTACTGTTCGATTGAGTCTCCTACCCACGGCAATGTGTTATGGGTCGGGTTGGATCGTGGCGCAACTCGGATAGGGTTCGCCCTCACCGGTTATCGAGCTAATGCGTATGCCGAGTTCAATCAGCAAGCTGCCGTTGCGGAGGCCATCAAGGCGGTCAAGCCATTTACCCTCGAGTTCGAGAAGGTGGACTGGTGGACGATATATACTGTTGGGCAGCGAATAGCCGAGCGTTTCTCCCTTGATAATTGCATCTTCCTTGTCGGTGATGCTTGCCACACCCACTCGTCAGCGGCAGCTCAAGGCATGAACACAGGTATCCACGATGCGGTGAACCTCGCGTGGAAGCTCTCATTAGTGCTCAGGGGGCTGGCGCCCCCTGCATTGTTAAAGACCTATGAGATGGAAAGGCGGCCCAATGTCGAGAAACTTATCCAATATGACGCCGACATAAGCGCTCTGATGACCAACCGTCTTCCAGAAAACTGGCAAGGGGGCCCTGGTGCTAACTTTCACGAGGTACTCGGCCAGAGCATGGACGAGGCGGGCCCCTTCTATAGTGGCCTGGGTATCATCTATGAACCCCTGATGGATAACCCGCTGCTTAGTGCGAGCAGCTCCCCTGTGCCACTGGTTGGAGTGAGGGCACCAGATATCCCACTCCTGCGGCCTGGGACTCTTGAGCGTACACGCTTGATCCGAGAAACCCCCAACGTGGGTAGTTTCTATGTACTTTTTTTTGCTGCAGAGGGCTCTCTAGGATTACCAGGGGTAGGATTCAGTGGCGTTGAGCAATCAAGGCTCCTCAACGAACTTATCAGAAGTAAGTATACCCAGGTGTTTGCTAATTAAACTATGCTAACCCCCTGGGAGATCACTGCATTTCCTACTTGACCATATTTCCAGCAAGGCTGCCTTCAGTGTATGGATCACATGGACTCGCTTACTTTGATATCGATGATAAGCCAGGTTACAAAGCATATGGGGTTGATCCAACTCAGGGCGGTATTGTTGTGATACGCCCGGATGGTTGGATATCCACCCTGATTTGTACCATTGATACTGACGTAGCACATGAGTTAGAGGTTTTTTTGAGGGGAATTTTCGTGGACAACCCTCAAAAACAGGGGGAACAAACAAACAAAGGGACTCTATGAACCAAGTTCATGATATTGCCACTATAACAACTAAAGGGGTCCAGAACGCCGCCATAACCGAAGAATAAATTCCGGTACCAGCACTAATGCCATCGGCACTGTGAAAGTGCCGAATATACTCGCGGATACAGCAGAGACCTACAAAGTCCTCATCCGAGATCGTTTCCCTAAATCACACGATATACCCTACTTACAACCGTTGATTGTGGCAATCCAATACCTTTACATTACTCATGTGTTAGCCATTTGGACTACGTAACCGCCAACATTTGCCACGAATATAAACTGCAGCATATAAGCATAATACTCCCAGAAGTAGAAAATGGTTTGAAGCTGGGAGCTTCAAGTCTGCAATCGCTTATATGTGGGAACCGTAACAATCTTGGGCGTGTGAGTGGGCTTCCATCTACTCGTCCGGGCTGAATCTCGTAATCGGTTCGTCCGGTTCTGAGAGTGGAGAACTGTGAATATGCTGTAGCACTTGAAATACTCAACAAGTCTCCGGAAACGAGTATGATCCCCCAGCATGGGAACCATCCCATCGATCGAGACATGCAGGCCGTTTCTCTCACCGCTGCTGTGTATCATCGATCACGCCCTGTTTTTACTGTGCTGTGTATCATGAATGGATCAGGCCTCGTCGAGGGTGGTCCTCTTTGGCGGCAAGCTCGATATCGATCAAGCTTCAAAGTCGTCTCTCTAACATACACTGGCCACCAAGGTACGCCAAGATTTAACCGCCGGCTACTCATTTATTCTGACATGAGCACACACGACAACAATTATGACTAACTACTATGGTTCAAAAACCCCCCGACTACCGATGAAGCCAAACAAGGGCTTCTCGGGGCAATGCTTGCAGAGTTTTATAATGCGCATTTGCCACCAGTCGTTCGCTCAGCCAGCCGGGTTGATATCGTATCGCTCGTGTTTATAACTGATTTAGACAGACAGCCAAATGTGGAAATAGCAGCTATGGAATCAGACACTACAACCGCTGATACCACAAACAGTTACATGATTTGACAAGAAATGTGGCTGGCTGCATCGTGCTGTTGTAGAGATGGATTGGCTGTCGTTGCAGTTTGCAACAATCTCGTCATTTTAACTCGCCATTATATCTACGTACTATATTTTACACGCACATGCTGTCCCCCCTGAAGTGTGGCATATATCGGCCCTGTTTAAAGTTCTTATCCCGGCGTAGGTCGGCGTTATTTGGGGATCGTACAGCATCTTCAGCTGGCATCATAGTAAGCGAGTCCTCTCCAGGGCTCCACGATATAAGATGTCAAGCCCATGCAGATAGGACTTATCAACCCTTTATTACAACTTTTATAGTCAGCAAGTCGTGCGTCCTTGGCGGCCGTCAAGTGCCGAAACACCTGCATCTAGCGCTTACAGTCTGTGAGACTCGAGATTCAGATATCAGAGTGGCTGCAAGCCCATACCTGTTGCCACGCCGCTGCTTTCCCTACAGACTGGAGGAGTGGGGAACGGGAATGATGCTATAGCACAGCACACGCTAATGCCTTGACTTCTCTGGCGCTGCCGGCTTACAGGAGCCCGTGATGCCATGGTTCGGAGTGCAAATAGGCAGTGTACCGACAACATGGACGGTCATATTATTGCGAGCCAAGCAACGGCAACCCGTGGCATCGAATCCGGCGGTGCAGCACAGACAAGGTACGCGGTTACCTATCTGAGTAGGCGGTCTAACTAGGTCCGTGTGTACGATACCAGAGAATGTGCTCCGTTTTCTTCTGCTCGTCTGTATTTATCCAACACCCCGACAATACCACCACCTGCTACCATGAACAGCTGCCAATGCTATCCCCGACATTCCACCTAGTAGTGCTCGAGTACCGGTAGGTGACTCGTCTCGGATGGTGTACCAAGGGCACCTGAATTAAGCCTTGCTGGGCCACACATACACATAAGCGGCCCGATCCGCTGAGATGAGCCCAGGGCAAGTGACAAGCTCGGTCCTGGTAGATCAGGGACCTAGTCGAGCTTGGCACTCCGTCACTCACGCAGCCCAATCTCACCTTTGCAATCGTCTTAGTAGTGATCTACGCGGGCGCTTGTCGCTAGGACTGTTTCTGTCTCCAGGGGCCACCACAGGATTGGTCGCGCCAGATCGCCATCCACTTGGTGCCTCTAATAGTCGCGCATTTCAGCTTGTTCCACGACATACTATGTAGGCAGAGACAGAGCTGTGGGCTTGACGTGACGATGGATACCTGGGTGTTCGCCCAGGGTTGTCGATTCGGTACTCGAACACACTGCAAAGCGCTGTGGGTGTCCATGTCCACGTAGGCGTCCCCGTCGAAGTCGGCTAGGGCACGTTCATGCACACTATTCGTCATGTCTGAGCACTGCAGTTAAGCTGTAGTCGCCGAGATGGCTTGCAGCAAGTTGGGACCATAACAACCTGTGGGATACGTTCCGTTCTATTGCAGCTACGAATGCACGCTTATATGTCCATGGGGGTCTGTCCTCACTCGCTCCGGGTGTCGACCATTTCATGGGACGTCCCGTTTACCTCCTTCCTCACTTATACACACACGCAGACTCATAGTTGACGGCAGATCTGCGGATATTCCGAAAGCTAGACTGCGACTGCTTCTACGTCATTGTCAAGGACTTCCGAGTAGTAGACATGTTGCAGACGTGGCGCCTAAACTCAAAAAGTCAAAATGAGACTCATCAGCGACAAGTGTTTGATCCCGAGACAGCAAGGCCAATTGTCCAACAAGCTTGTAATAGCTGCCGTATCAAGAAGGTGAGTGACCACATTCGCCTCCTCAAAGCTGGGGACTATTCGATCCCGAGGAGCATGGCCCATGTTGACATCACTGTTATAGCTGCGATGCTCTGGCGAGAAGACCGGCTGCTTCCGGTGCCAGACTCTTTCACAACACTGCGTTTATTCTCAAGGTAGCACGAGAGGGTCGGCACGCAGTCGCAAGAATAAGGAATCCGCTTCAAAAGCAGATAGGCATGCACGCAGAAAATCGGTCTCTACCAATCCTTCGTCCGCCCCCGCTGCACCGTCACCCCCGACACAGGCTGGGCCAATGTCCCCTTGTCCGGGCCCCTTCCCCCCGGTTTCCAATGGGCCAAGCCCCGAGCTGCGAATAATCCCGGCTCGGCCTAGAAGTGGTCCAGGAGACATATCACCGCCCGATGTTGACATGATGCCATTTAAACCCCGGGAATACTTACCCACGCAAAACGTTTCGTACATGCAGATGACAGGCCTAGAAACATACCGGAGCAGTGACGCCTGGATGTTGTCGTGGCCCGACTCCACGGCAGAGCATCAGCTAGCAGTGGCCAAAGCGCCTTGGGAGGGAGCGGCACTGCCGCTCTCTCTATCGTCGTTAGGGGGGTGGGAGCTGAGGACCCAGGGCTACGATGACACTCCGCTGACGCCTACGGCCGGGAATCCGGTATCGGAACCCATTATATCAGATATACAGACTAGCCCGCTGTCAACGCCACCCCAGGCCGGTTCCAGCCAGCACAGCACCGATGACGGCTACTGGCTCCCCGCCCAGGCCCTCGAGCCGTGCCAGTGCCTTCAGCGGGTGGTCTTCCTGCTGGAGGAGATAGACGCCGAGGCAGTCAACCCGAGCGTCAAGGAGATCGGCTCCTGGCTGTCGAGGCACAAGGAGGCGCTCCGCTGCAGCGAGGCGCTGCTGACGTGCCTGCTCTGCCAGGCCAAGCCGGAGCACATGACGATCCTCGCCTTCCTGACGGACCGGCTGATCGCCATGTGCGAGGACGTCGTGGCGGCGTACCTGTCGACGCTGGCGGGGGCCGCCGGCCACGGCCACGGCCTCGCAGGGCCCAAGGACGGCGCGTGGCTCGTCTGGGTCGGCAACTTCGAGATCGACTCGCCGCAGGAATGGAGCGCCGTGGTGAGCACGATGCTGGTCATGCAGCTGAGGGCCCTAGACGGCCTGATGGCGCAGTTCAGGGACCTGCTGCGGTCCATCGGCGGCGAGGGGGTGCGCAGGAAGGCGGACGCGACGCAGGGCCGCGTCTCAGCGCTGCTGGAGAAGCTGAGCCCGCCTCTACGGGACCAGAATGGGTTCGCAGTCCCCCTGCCGCCCTGCGGGCCACGATCCGATGCCGATCATTGAGAAAACGTCAGGAAGAATGGCTGAGGTGATTATGCAAGCGGGCCTGCAGAGTCCCCCCGTGCATATGCCGGTAGCCATAGAAAACGATAATTCGTTTATAGCGCAGCTCTGTTGTTGGTGGTGGTGGTGGTGGGGGGACACTGCCCATGGAAACTCGTCGAGAGGTAGAGCCTAGTCCGAGCAAACCATTGAATGCCGGGCGCTGGTAACGTCGTGTCGTGTCCGGCTGCTCAGAAGTGTGCTTTTATACTACGTACGCCATCGTGCCAGACCTGCATCCGCCACCCGCCGTCGCCGGTAAGTTGGATCAATAGACTTGGACTGATTGAGCAAACTCCCGGGTTATCAGACGCAACACGCTATACTGTTACGGGTAGATATCTGCATAGCTAACCCAGTTGGTAATTGTGCATATGACACTTCGACCGAAAACGCACTCTCGGCATACCTCATTGCTTCGCAAAAGGGCCTACCTAGGTCGGGTGCCTAGGCAACCTAAGCTGCATGGGCGATCCTTCACGCGCCGCCGTTGATCCTTGGCTTGCTTTTCCCACCTAGGCCACACATCAATATCACGTCGATGATGGTATCTACCTACCAGGTATGGTACGCATCAGAAAGCTCCTGTATTTGGACCAATATAATGGTCTAAGAGGGACACCGCTCGTGGTATGGGATTGTACCATAAACTTGTAGAATACAATACCCGCCATTTCTTATTCAACTACCTATCACAAAATATAGCCACACTAGGTAACTGCTCCTCTAACGACGTAATGCATGCATAAGTCCAACCGGGCAAACATAGGAAACACGCATAAGCTAGATAGATACCCTCGACAGTTAACAAGGTATATCCACTAAGCAGTATAAACTGTTTCATCCGAAACAATCGCAAATCTCGATCCAAGTGACAGCGACGATAAAACAATCTTAATAGCAGTACTCTACTTACCACGAGTGGGAACAGAGGTAGATGGAGAGGAGAAGCATCGGTTTCCTTGGGTCTGGCTTGCGGTATGGGCCCTGTGCAGAAAAGAAACGCGGTGCCCAAGGTACAGTATTTAGGTACGCAACTCAGGTTATTTACATACATAGTACAGACAAAAAGGTGACTTACATACAGATTAAGGGAATCAACCCGATTTGTAGCTTGGCCAGCCCCCCATACTCACCGAACGACTAGGGGATGAGGCTATTCGAAGTATGAACCACTATTGTCTCACCCACATGCTTAAGTGACATGGCGGATTACCAGAATAAGAAAAGGAAAAAAAGGAAAAAAAAAGAAAAGAAACTGCTCGTCCGACGCTCTGGAAGTCTTCACTCAGTTGGCAGGACTGTTGACTGCTGTACGCTTTCTTTATTTTATATTCCCTATCGGCACAGCTTGAGTATCATTCCTCTGGGCTTCTCTGTTCGATAAGACTATAGGGATTCAGAGAGATCGCCCAGCACCTTTTGCGTCTCTGAATTTAACCCAGCTAAAACTGAGACTCAATGTCTGACCCAGACAGAAGGATTATCACAGATCGGCAGAAAGCAAAAAAGATGGTCCTGGCTACTAGGAGGTGAGTAATCGCAAAATAAATACCCCGGGCCCATGGGACGCTATATGAAATAATTCTCCGACCGAGCCGAGCCGCGGGGAACTGCCGGGGCTCAGTGCGCGTGAGCTGCGTGAGCTGCGATTGGTACAGAAAGAAAAAAACAGGACGCTAGCCACATACATGTATATTACCACTGGACGTCGACGCGAGGAGGGGGAGGAGGGGGAGGCGCGCGAGGCTACCTGGCTGTCCGACGCCTCTGACGTTTTGCGAGGCGTGACTTGGCGGGCATTAGCCTCCCGTCGAGGCGGGTGGCCGACGAGATGCGCCCGGAGCAAAATGCGGCCAGGCCTCCAGGTGGACGGACGGCGGCCGTCATTGAAATCGCCCCGTCGGAGGGGGCAACCCACGCAGGGCGGTATCCTTCTTGCTTTTCACAAGGATCCGGATAACCAGCTCCGGTCCGCGTTCGGCCCGAGGAAAGGGGCACGGTGTGTTCTATGAGCCAAGTCGGCGTCCTCCCGAGTTGTTGGTGCCGAATTCATGAGGGCTAGGGGCTGTCGAAGAGACTACGGGACCGGATGAGAGCCGGAGCTGATGGAATTTCTACCCCCGTATGATTGCCAGCTAGGCTTCCTTCGATAATTCCAGGAGCATGACGAACCCTCAGTGCCTAGCTCTTGGTACCGGGCGCGACTACGTTGACCGAGTGGTTGAACGGTGTTAACCATCTATACTTGTGAAAGTTGACACAAAAAACTTTTATATACTATAGAAGATCAACTACTTTGGCTCACATCCTTGCCACTCTTGTAGCGTCACGCAACACTGCTTGCTACCTTCCAATCCCTTGGCTCTTCTTCTTTCTGTACCCGTACCCTGCTTCACCTGCCAAAATACCACTTTTCTAAGCTCCTCAAGCCTAGATACGTTACAGCCGTGAAAGAAAATGCAAGCTCAAACCCAACATCGCCGCCAAATTCAGCGCCGCATAATCGGCCAATCGGCCCAGTAAACCAGACCTGAGCCGTGCCGAGCACAGCACCGGCGACCCCAACGGCAAAGGCCGATATTGCGGCAAAACCAGGCGGGAGCCGCTTGAGGACAGTATAGTCCTCGGGTTGATAGCCTCTGAATCCGCGACGAAACACGAAGTGTTCGGTGAGGGAGACGCCCTCGTATATAGCGAGCCAGTAGCCGATGAGCAGCAGGAAATTCTCGAGCGCCGACTCGAAGTGGTCGTACCCCGGGATCGCGATCGCGATGTAGACGGCCGTGCCGACCCCGGTCCAGATGAAACGGGGCACGCGCTCCGTCGTGCGCGCCAGGACCTGGAGGGACAGCGACACCGAGTAGATGTTGGGGCAGTTGTTGGCGACGATGGACAGCGCGAGGACCACGACGCAGAACTCCCCGAAGCGACCGAGCGGCGGCACGAGGACCTGCGCCAGCAGGCCCCCGACGCCGGATCCGGCGTAGGCGTCGCTGTAGGCCGCGTTCGTGGTTATGGCCGTCGCGACCGCGGCCCCGAGGAGCTCGGTGAAGACGAGGGGGAATAGCAGCCCCCCGAATGTCCAGAGAAAAACCGAGGCACCGGGCCTGCCTTCGGGCTGATACACGGTGTAATCGGCCGCATACGCCGTCCAGCCCGTCGCAAAGCCAAATACGGAGGCCGCGAATGAAAGCACAGCACCAGCTTCAGCCGGACCGGTAGCCAATGGCAGTCCGGCATCGAAATGGCCAGAATGTGCGAATGTTCCCAGCACAATGAGAAAAATGACGAAACTCGGGATCCATGACCACCGCTCATATATATGAACCAGTTTATATCCGAAACCGCAAATTAGGAGCGTCGAGAAGGCGATTACAAGGATACCAGCATAGCCCGGCACGTCGTGGTTGATTGCATGAATCAATCTAAAGATAATAATAATGAATCTTGCACTCCTTTTTAAAGATAAATGCTTCTTAACTCACTGCGCGCCAACAATAACATTTACAGCCGACCAGCCCACACACGCCAGGATGTTGAAACAAGCCACTGCATATGCCTAGTTAGTCAGTGGCTCTTCCGTCACGATGTGCTTTTGGATGGGCGAGATTCAGTAACTGGTTCGCTCACCTAGCTTGACGCCGTAGTAGCCGAAGAAGAAACGGGAGAGCACCATCTGGCGCAATCCGAAGCGGGGGCCAAAGGTCGAGAAGATGCAGACCGGCAGGATGCCGAGAATATTGACGAATATAATCGTGAGTGCACTATCAACGTAGCTCAGGTTGAATATCGGGATGGCGAGGGCACCTATGGCGAAAGAGGAGACAACCATGTTCGCAGAGAGCCACTACGCCCGGGTCAGTAAAAAGGGGCATTGCGTGAAAATGGGAAGAGCATGGAAGGTTATACCAGGGTGCCGACTTGGGTCATGCTGGAGTCGGTCCTCTCATCCTTCTGGACTCTCTCGATCCCTCGCTGTTCAACTCCGTACTTGCCCGCAAAGGCTTGGAGCTTAGCGTGCAGTGAGTCGCCCCTTTCAAAGGGGTGATCGTGCTGAGAATTGACGTCGCTAATGACTTGTCCGACTTCTATATCCGTGCCAGTGGAATCCCACCGGTCTGCCTTCTCCCCTTCGTCCTTCATTCCGAAGGACGCCATGGGCCTCTATTAACCAAAGCTATGTCCGGCAGATGCTGAAGGGGTCAGCAAGTCGTCTCTAGTTGTGCCCTTCTCAAGACTGTGAAGCCGTGATTAAAGTCACAAGACAAATGGCGATGATATGCAAGCTCGAGACAAATTGCTCTCTTTTAAGTACCTCGGCTCAAGAATTCAGCTTAATGATAATGTAGGATGGCGCCGAAGTCATTACTGGCAGGCGTTGGAGCTCAGGGATAGCCGGAAGAGGCCGACTGCCTAATAGCAATAGTGGGAGGAGCCGCGAGAAGAGGAGGTCTCGCAGCAGCCATGATGACGAATATGTGTCGAAGCGCCTAGGAAGGCGGGTAAGCCGACGCGCGAGCATGCGGACAGGATACCGCCTTGACGATGTGCTGTGCTGGCGACCATTGGCTCACACTCCACGATAAGGGAGGCACAACGACGGGGATGACAACCGGAACCACGCCTCTACATGCTTACCAGACATAGCGGTGGGCCCGTGATCCGTGCCGCGAAAGCCTGCAATGTAGGCGCGGGTTCGAGGATCCTTTCAGCTACACGTGTTCTGGGATCAGCTTCTTGTGTATCCGACTAGATAACACAGAGATAATTGTTGGCGCCCCCAGACAGCAGCTAGCTTGTCTATACCAGACAGCTGAAATTTCTGACAGCTGAAAATTAGGCAATGGATTATAATGCTGAGGTAAGAACCGACGCCATCTTCAGAATGGGCAATCAGATAACGACGAATTTGTAGACTATATGATCTCAAGCCCAAGAACTGTTTACGGCCTTGATCCATTATGCGGTGTATCGAAGGCTGGGCTTTCGTTGATCTAGCGGTACAGTCGTATCCCCTATAAGACCCCCCGCGCACATAGGAAGTCGGATACGCCTTATCAGGGCAGCAATAGCCAACGGCTGACGTTCAGACCTACTAATGAGTGTTGCATTGTTTACTCCGATGAGGCTCGGTGAGTCTCTTATCATTCCAAAGTAGAAAAGACCAATACAGAAAAGGTATAACTACTGGAGTTAAGATAGACGTCGATCTTTAGATACGGCTGGGCGACGATGTCCGGGAGGAGTTCGCTCGACTCCGCAAAGGCGCAACTGGATCGGAATCGCCCGCCTGCGACTCTTTACCTGGGGAGATCAGCGCCACCAATAGTATCTACCTGCAGCCCCAGGGTTCTCCGTCATAGAGATCCTGGGTGTTGTATACCCTTGTCAGACTAAGGCTTGTCTCTAAGAACCCGTCTTAGCTTTCGATATCCGGCTTGCAAAATCCCAACTTCCAAGTCTGAGATAGTTACTGATTCTAAAAGTCGCAAGCGGAACGGTGGGCAAAGCAGGTCAATGCTAGGATTGGTGACCAATTCTACCAACCTAGACCAGATTCTTAGCAATCCATCAATCCAAAGCCTCCCGTACTCACAGGTTTCTCAGTGAAGAAATCAACACCCCGGGTGGCCAACGTCGCAAATTCCAACCCCCATATTTCGTGTCCCCTCAACACGCGCCCGCTCGAGTTGTAACCGGAGGAATAGTTAATTGTGTGCCAGCATGCTGTCGTGTCTCGCGAGTCTCCACGTGTACACGATATCTGTTCCCCAAACACCCCCGCGGCAGGCGTTTGTGGCGGGTGTTCGCAGGGTACCTTTGTTCAAGACTCCACGCGTCGTCGAGGACCACGGAACGGCGACCTACGTGGACAGCTAAATAGTCCCACAGGTGTCATGAAGAGTTCTCATTTGGGAAGGTGGTTACTGTTTGCCACTCCTATCCTATCCGCCGGGGCCGCAAAACGCAGGCACAAAACACACAAACACATCTGGGGTGGCTTGGCAGGTTCCTACTTGCCTTCATTACGGTAATCCTCGAATAATGAGACAGACCAGAGGACCCCAAGCCGGGATCACAGCAGCGGGTGATACCAGGACAACAGTTTGACTCACCTCGGCGCTCGGCAAGGCGGTGTGTCTGGGAATAATTGTAGATGGGTAAAGACATACCTAATTTGACGTGTAGTCATCGTAGTACAATCCCTATAGAGCAGGCAACCGGCGCCGCGGGTGTATAACGCTGGCAACATAACATTGTCAACCCAACACCCACAGACGCGAGTGGTAGAGTTGCACGCGCCAATAGGAGTGTTTGCGGCTCACATCTTGGCCACAACGCCGCCTGAACACGTGGTATATCGACGGGAACCAGCCGCAAATATCACGGCTCAAGTCTAGCAGCAGTCATTGGCAATTCTCTCCGGTGCACCGGCTCGGGACTGGCTCTATGGTGTTGTACCCATGATCTCAAAGACGACGCGGGGCGACTTGGTGTCCCGGCAACTGTTACTTGAGTATGTAGAATCTACCTCTGTCTTTCCCCCTTCTTCTAGTTTGCTCCCTATTGATTCCACTTACAGGTACTTGAGTGCTTGTGAGGCGCTTAGGTATCACTGCCACCCCAACCTATAGAACCATTTCCAAGTGCTTAAGTATCTGCGACTACTACCGCAACCCTACCCCTCTGTGAGACATCCTCCACTTTCTAATAGTTTTTCACCTTCTGCGTGTTGACGAATCATGTGATTTGGTAAAGAGAGACGCTGCGCGCGGGTGTTGAGTCGATTTGGCGCGACTTGTTTGGGCTCGCTGTAAGTACAGCGAGCACTATAGGGCCTGTTCGTGACCACTATGAACATTGCATTATGCGCAATCCCCTCACACAATAGGTTGTATACCAATAGGTAATCCAATTCCATTGTGCAACAAACACTGCTTCCTCTACTAGTTCTTGCAATAATTACTGCGTTCGGAAACTAATAGACTATGTAATTGGTGAGTAAAATAAATCACGTAAAATGGAAAGAGGAACAGGTAATCGTCTACCCAGGTACCTACTGACTGCGATTCAAATATGCAACCGGTCATATATCACTAAAGTGATGGCAATTATGGGATAAAGAGTTGATTAACTGGTGGTAGGTATATGTAGGTATACATTATAAGGCGCCAATAACCAACTGATTCTCACTCCGCTGACGTTCAGTCTTAATTAATGCACCTTAAGTTGGAAGCCATCAACAATATCCTCTTAAAAACTTGCTTCTATCCTAATAGCCCTATCTCCAGAATGCACACCATAAGTGTTTAATAGCCTACCATCGATGCTAATACTTGAATATAGGTATCATGCCACTGCGATGTTACAACCACCACCTCGCTCACACGCCGCGCTCACCATACTCAGCCAATCGCTCCAATGCTACAATGAGTTGGTCCTCTCCTCGAGGCCGAAGAGCCATCGCGGTTGAGGTTGCGACCACGAACACAAGCTTCAAGCGAAATCCGAACTTCCTTGCCTACTTAAATAGCGGGCAGACAGGCAGGCCACATGATGTATTACTCACGTGTTGAAAGCCGCTACAAGGATTGGATATATCATTCTTCGTGGCGCAGCAGATCTGGCATCGAGCGAATGGCTTCATGCGAGCCAGACATGTGGCAACGCCCCATAGCCGCCGGCCTACCGGAAAATGATACCGGCAGATCGGTAATATATCTTCAGGGGCCCGCTAACCGGTATTATCTTGAGGGCGTAAACGAGTGACTCGCGCCGTTTATGAAGCCCCATCCCATTGTTTATACTGTCATTCATTCTCTGGAGAAGCGCGTTCTGAACAGACCGTTAACCTCACTACCAGTGCCGAGCTGCTCATCGGTCTGGAATTAGCAAGTCCCTCTATCGGGTTTCCCCATACCAAGCTTCTGTTCCCAGTATTGTGGGGAGGTTTCTTAGCACGCCGAGTGACTACCTAGGTATTGTCATATGATGACTCTGCACAACTACGGAACTTAGCCCATCAAACAGTTCACTGGGTCGGGTTGCTGATTGGCGGTGTCGTGGCTCAAGAAGCGAGTCGTTCGATCGAGAACTGGTGAGTCTTCACGGCCTGCTGTGCCGCAATCAGCAGCATAATACGATATGGCTAAGCCCAGGCTGTGCCCTATAGCAACGCTTCGGGCCAATAGAATACGTACTTTAACCTCCCAGTATAGAATAACCCATGTCTCTCTATACGAGCTAACAGACCTCAATGTTACGTGGTGAAGGGGGGAATCCAAGCTACACTTACCGCGGCTTCCAATCCGTAGTATCGCCTCTCCGGCAAAAGAGTATATAAGGGCACTGATGATGCCTCTCCTTGAAAGTATGATGTCTTCATCTGCCGAGTACCAGCCTGAGGCTTCCTAAGTTCGCTTCAACTTCTCAACATGCTCTTTTTTCTCACGCTCGCGGGAGCGGCCATCGTCGGCGCGATCCCCGACATCACCGTCGTCCCGAAAGACCTCAAATGCAGCAACTTTCCCTTCTTCCGGCAGGCCTCGAGCGTCGCGGGTCCGTTTAGCATCTTCGCCGACTCCACGGGCAAGGGGATCGACGGCAACAAGGCCACCTACGTCACCATCTCCGACCCCACCATCGCGGCGGGCTGGGTAAGTGAGAGAACGAGGGACAGATGAACATCAACGTCTTCGCCCGCCCCCCCGCCGCCTGAATGAGAACCGAGAAGAAAGCTAATAGAATGGGTGTGTTCTCTCGGCAGGTCGGCATGTACCCCGAGACGGGGTACGCCGCCCCGCTGGTGCAGTGCCAGGCCTTTGGCGCGGCCGAGATGCTGGCCGTGAGCATCGGCGGCAACTACCAGCCGCTCAGCATCTCCGAGTACATCTACCACGAGTACGACGGGCTGGCGTTCGTCAAGACGGTGGCGCCGGGCGCGCCGATCCAGCCACATTGGCACTACTATGCGAACGGCACCCGCCAAGCCGGCAGTAAGTTATTCCCAAGTATCCTGTGGCGTCCGACATCACAAGCCTCTCGCATCTCCTAAACGTTTTCCCTCTCTTCTTATTCCTCTCTTCCCAAGAAAAAGCGCATTGTGTATTCAGTAAACTCTGACCCGTTGGCTTCTCGTAGCATTCCTCGGCTGGAACAACTCTACGACATGGGCGTATCTGTTCGATAGCACCTCCCAGCGGTATCGCATCCGCCTCCTGACAGACGCTGCTCAGAAACTCTACGACGGAGAGTTTGCCGGATTCGTGAGAGTCGGTGACCCAAGCCTGCCTGACTAAGGTGAAGGGAAAGAGTTCGATAGAATTATTCTCGCTCTGCCCGTCTGGTTCTAGTGGGAGAGTTAACTATAGACGCTGGTAGGTATCATTGTCGCTCTGCGAAATCGTTTAACCTGTACATGTATATATCGCCTTGTCTCATATACGTGTCATCGTGGTGGCATCTATGTATATGAGAGCACGAGCCGGGCGAATGTTGGGTTGGGCTTTGGTTCGATCTGATATCTTCAACTACCGAAGCAATATTGTGCAAGACCCTTAGAAAATTGGCTAGCGATGGGAATCGGTGTGCTATAGCTTGTGACCTAAACCCCCAGCATGTGCCGGATACGTTAGAGCGAAGCTGTCATGTGGGTGCTGGGAAATATTTAGCGTCTATGCCGAGGAGCGCGAGTATGGGGTATCTTGCTGAGACTCGGCGCACAGCCATTGGATTAGTACATCTGAACTCGCGAGTATGTTTCGATTACGAAAGTTGGACATGTCGCGGCTGTTCTCATGTCTCAATCATACGGCTTGCGAACACTGCCGGAAAACACGGTACTTTATATCGATAATATCAAAGTGACGAGCGATCCGCGAAGGAGGCTTATGCCGGAGAAGAATCGCGACCTCGTATGCCAGTGGTTTTCCCTGAATTATGTATAGCACGTCGCTACTGTCCTGACATCAAAATATGTCACAACGTGTCAATGAAGTCGAAGTTAAGAGACGAACAGAGAGGCCAGCTTAATTACGTCAACGTTTCCTGACGGGCGAGCCTAGTAGTATAGCCGTTATAAACGAGTTGGCACTGCCAAGGTCGTGTGGCATACGTGCTCTACCTCATATATCACTCGCAGCCCTTTCACAGTCGACTACAATCATTTCATGTCTTGCATTCAGATATTATCCATGAAGGGATCCAAGATGCTTTCTTCAAAGTCCTCGGCTTGGAAGATACCGCGTTTTTGTTCCGGGTCTGATGTCCCGCGACTCCTAGGCGCAATGCGGGGAAGAAACGTCGATCGAATAGCCTATTCGTCAAAACATGCCTGAGGAATCTGGGGGCAGATCCTGGTCTAAGCGGGGAGAGCTCAAGCTAAGCTAACACGACACCATCGACCGCATCCCGAGCACCGTAGTCGATAGTTGTCGCTATCTAACCCCCCTCTGTTACTCGCCTTTGGTCACGTCCCGCCCGGACTGGGACTAAAATAGCATGGGGGCCGAGATGAGGGGTAGGGGGTATAGCTTGGGTCCCAGCTGTATGTTTATAAATATGTTCACGTAGCGGCAGATGCAGTTGCGGACTGTTGCGCTTTCGTGATTACTGAGAAGCATATCCGGTTATATATTGCGCGAATATTACCTCCTCGTCGTACCGAATGCACCAGAGACTCGGCCGATATGTCGACCCACGATTCAACGCCAGACATACCCAAGACGCACAAGGCCTGCGTCTACGACAAACCCGGGTCTTGCTCTATCGCGGTCCAAGATGTCCCGACGCCGGAACCCGGCGTGGGTGAGGTGTTGATCAAGCTGACGCACTCGGGCATCTGCCACTCGGACTACGGAATAAGTAAGTGACTCCGGTCGAACCGTTCCGACCCGTCACCACGCAAACAGAAAGCTAATCTGCTCTGCGGGAAAGTGGTGAACGGTGTAAGTTGAGTTCACTACTTCGAAAAAAGCTATATAACGGGCTGTGCGAACGGCATACGTGTGAACGAAACTACTAGGTAGCTGACCATGGCGAACTCGCCTATAGTGGCACCATCTCCCCGCGAAGACGATACCGGGCCAGGTAGGAGGGCACGAGGGAGGTAAGCAATGGCCGGGGCTGTCCTCTTCCTAATTGGGCAACTCTATGCGGAATAGACTCCGTTCCGGGCCAAAAGACTCTCTTGAAAGCTGCCAACGTCTCTGGGCCGCATCTAGATCTGAAACAACTGACATGGAGTGTTCTAGTCGGCCACATTGTAAAGCTGGGCGAGGGGTCCGAAAAGGCGGGCTTGAAAGTAGGAGATCGCGTCGGCATCAAATGGGTCGCATCAGCCTGTCTAGCCTGCCGTATGTTTCCGCCTTTACTCTCTTACCTCGTCGGATCCGGTCTCTATCCCCACCATATGAACGGGATCTCTCGAGGCCTTCTTTACGACGATATACGTCATGTCCTGTCCCCCGGCAGATCGAACTCGAAAATAAAAAAATATAAGCTAACCTGTGCCCTTCTCTCTGTCCAGCGCCGTGCACCGAGGGCTTAGAAGGCGTCTGCTTCAACCAGACCATTAGCGGATACATGACGCCCGGGACGTTCCAGCAATACGTCCTGGGCCCCGCGAAGTAAGCGCTGTCTTAAACCTTTTGCAAGACCTACGTCAACTAACACCCTCCTCCCTTCCTCCAGCTACGTGACGCCGGTCCCGGACTCGATCCCCGGCGAGCTCGCCGCCCCGATGCTCTGCGCGGGCCTGACGACGTACTCGGCGCTGCGGAAGTCCGGCGCGGCGCCGGGGCAGTGGGTCGCCATCTCGGGCGCCGGCGGCGGCCTCGGCACGGTGGCGACGAGCCTCGCGGCCCAGGGCATGGGGTTCCGCGTCGTCGGCATCGACATGCCGAGCAAGAGGGCGGCAGTCCTGGAGTCCGGCGCGGAGCATTTCATCGACCTGACCGCCTTCGACGACAAGGGTCTCGGCGACGAGGTCAAGCGGCTCACGGGCCTCGGCGCCTCGGCGGTCATCGTGGTACGTCGAGCGATTCCCGCAGCCTTTTCCCCCTTTCTCGTCTTTCTTTTTTTCCCCTCCTTCTTAATATGGCGATTCTGAAAGCACGTATTGCGAGACGATACTATCTAGCCCAGCACTTCGAATGGGCAGTGACTAAACCCGGTGTCTCTAGTGCGCGGCCAGCAACAGGGCATACGCCCAGGCCTTCCCCATGCTGCGCTTCGGCGGCACCCTGGTCTGCGTGGGCATCCCGGAGGGCGACGCGGTGGCCATCGCCGGGGCGGCCCCCGGGCCCATCATCGGGCTGCACCATAAGATCGTGGCCGCGACGGTCGGGAACCGCCGCGAGGCCGTCGAGGTCCTGGAGATGGCCACCCGCGGCATCGTCAAGTTCCCCGTGCGCACCGTCGGCATGGGCGCGCTGCAGTCGGTCTTCGAGGAGATGGGGCGGGGCGAGCTCGTCGGCCGGGTCGTGATGGACTTGTCTTCCGTAGGTTAAACGCCGCTGACGCACGCATCGAGTACCTATACATACATACACACAGGTACAAGCGGCTGAGGGGTGAAGGTGGTGGATATGATGTGAGCAGGATGAAACAGACAAAAGAAACAATTAAAAAAAAGGCCAAGTAAGATAATATAATTAGAATTAATGAATCAAACGCCGTGATGTTTGCGTCTTTGTGCTACCCACTATCGGCCTCTCCTTAGATGCCGGTTGACCTTTGTCATAAGCACGTGGTTCTTCACCCAATCTTGTCGCTGTCCGTACACCGGTGATTTGAGGCCGGTACAAACTCTCCTCATCTGTAGGTCCATGTCCGCTTCAGCTGCAATCTATTCATAGGTACGTAGTCCTAGTCGATGCAAGACCTACATATGCTACCAAGGCCAGGCGTCTGTTCCGGCAAAGAATGAGAAACGAATTGTACAGAGCAGGTAAAACTACCCAGGGCCTTCGACACCCGCCAAGGTTATTAAATAGACACCACTACTCTAGCAAAAACAGAGTGCCAGAGACGTAAACAACGGTTGCAAACCCAAGACCTACGAAATGCACCGGATTCATACGGTAGTGAGGTAGACTAGATGGAAGTAGGAAGTCCTCAAATTGCACATATCATTCACCTAAGCGCCTGCTTTGCTCGTAAAATAAAATAGAAGCTCTCCACGAATCAATCAATCAGACCAATCTCAATCCAGGAACTACCAAAAAGGCCACAATCCTCGGAATAAACTTCCCCCTCCCCCATGGATCCCGTTATGTGCAGCGAAATAGAAATACATGATGCCAGGGTTCTCCCGCCAACTCCCCTTCTCACACCTTTCTTTTCTTGTTTTTTTCGCCATTCCTCTACTGGGCAAAGCTCAACAAGCTGAAGAGCTTGACGTCCGGCTCGTCGTTGACCATGTCCTGGACCTGCTCGTTCGTGAGGCTGGTGCCGAAGTCGAAGTCGTCGAGCACCTTGATCGAGACGGTGGACGAGTCGGCGTCCAGGACGACGGCGACCTTCATGGGGCCGTCGACGGGACGGTCGATGTAGTGCGAGTCGCCGACGCCGTTGGCGAAGTGGAAGGTGGACTTGGCGCGCTTGTCGCCGGAGCTGAGGATCTCGACCACGTCGAGCTCGCCGCAGCCACCCTGGAGGGGGCTCTGGTTGTCACCCTTCCAGCAGCTGCACGAGGCGTACTGGGCAGTCCGCGGGATGGCAGCGTTGAGCAGCCAGTAGGCCGGCATGTTCAGGCCAGCGCCCGACTTGCCGCTGTCAGGCATCGAGAACTCAACGACGAAGATCTTGGAAGCACCCTCGAATCCCTCTGTAACCAGGTTAGTTGTTTGACTATGGGAGCACTTTCAGCGTAATGAGTGTCAACATACTGTAGGCGACCGAGTCGGGACGGGTGGTACCGCAAGAAGCATCACAAGGCGCATCGGAGAAGATGGCAATCTCCTGAGTATCGTCCAGCAGCTTGTCATTCAGTACGGTAGGGGAGGCTGCGCAGCTGGCGCCGTTCTCATCGACGTAGGCGAGACTGGATCCCCAGACACTATAGTATTTAATGTTAGCGACCAGCCTGTTTCCAGTCTTCTATTTCATGTCCGACTTACGTATCCCAGGTACCAGAAACACCGGGGCTGCCAACGTTGGCCAAGAACACGAGACCATCAGCGTTGCCATCAGCGGCATTGTAGTAGGCGGTTCGTACAAAGTCGCCAGTAATGGGAGTGCTGTCAGTATGGGCGCTCGCCTTGGCAGGCTTCTTCTTCGACTCTGAGCTCGCGGGACTAGCCGCCGCGGTAGTGGCGGCGGCAGGGGCAGCATCAGCGGCAGGATCGGCAGTTGGGCCACCATAGGTGTTGGCCCAGGATACGACCTGGCCATTGATCGTAGCAGTGACAATATCGCCAACAGCTCTCTCCTCCTTCTGCTGCTGGTGCTTCTTGTGCAAGTGCTGGTGACCGTGTCGCTTAGAGTGGACGACCTTGGGCGCGTCACGCTTGCTCTTCCCAGGGGTGTAGACGGCAACATTGTTCAAGTGCAGAGGTCCACGGAAGTGCATAGAGAGCTGTTCAAAGGAATTAACGAGGCATAATCGAAGACGGAGTCACGCTCAACCACTTACACCCTCGTCGTAGGGGGCGATGGGACCAGAATAAGCCCGGTCTTCGAATGTGCAAGCCCCGGAGTTGTCCATCGTCGCGACGGCGCGGTACTTGCCGGGGATGTCCAATCCATCATACTTGATCTGCTTCACGCCACCGGGGCAGAAGAAGTTGCCCAGGTTATCTTGCACCGAGTCAGCGCAAAAGGCGCTGGCGGAGACCACCGAAGCGGCACCGCCGAGGAGAACGGCGGCGGTATATTTCATTTTCAACCGAGTTTGTATCG
Organism: Xylaria palmicola; assembly: GCA_022385595.1. Classification (NCBI taxonomy): domain Eukaryota; kingdom Fungi; phylum Ascomycota; class Sordariomycetes; order Xylariales; family Xylariaceae; genus Xylaria; species Xylaria palmicola. The sequence goes on from MU281412.1 coordinate 83,096, forward strand.
TTCTACGTGGCTAGAGCAAAACAGGGGATGACGCTCCTCGATGTGGTGCGAAAACACGGTCGGTCGTTAGGGAGGCTCGTTGGAATGTACTCGCACTAGCGGAACCGCGCGATGAGGCAAAATATAACCAGAAGCAATGAATGAGCGTGGTAACACGAGTTGGTAAATCCAACAAGTGACTTAAATGAGCGGCGTGGTGATAATCTCACCAGAACAATGAGGGACTAACAATTTGCTTCCGGCAGGAAGAAGAATTGGCGGCGACAAAGCGTTGAGAGGCACAGGGTCAGGGTTATGAAGCCACAAGGGAGAGGGCTGGAGGAAAGGGGAAAGGGCGGATAAAATTAAAGCAGGCCATCCCATGACTTGGCGACAGGGAGGGAGTGAGAAACGGGGGGGGACGGTTGAAGAAGCACGCCCCCATCCAGTCATCATCCAGTCATGGCCATTCACATGCTCCCTCGACCCAGCCCAGGCTTGTCGACGCCCGTCGTCGTGTTGGCGCAGCGGCAGGGGCTGCCAAGGGGACCCCAATGAACCACACGGCCCCCGAGATGCCAAGGGCATCAGTCCTCGTTGTGGCCAGGGGTGCACCCAGGGCTTGGATCGTGTACCTGCGTCGGCCAGCGAGGCGCCAGACCAATGAAGGGCGTTGGCAGTGATTTGCAGCGTCCAAGCCGACGCTGGGGTTACATCCAGGACCGCGCTAACATTGCCAATTCAGGGGCGGGCGTTCTCCAATGAACCAAGGAAGCGATCTGTCAACCACCTATAGCCGACTTGTAATAATGCAGGTACAAGTGTCTAGGCTAGTGGCCCTGCCAGCGTGGAAGTAGTTAGCGGTGTTGACGCTCACACGACGACAAGATGTGCGTGCAAGTTACGGTAGGGAAATATGCCCACCCCCCCTCCCCCTTTCGTTGACTTAGGGTAGAGCAAGGTAGAGCAAGGATCGCCTCCTCCTGGGTGGGTGCCCCGGGTTCTGCTCGTCTCGAAACAGAAGTCGAGGTTGATATCGAGATTCGGATCAAGCCCAAGATTACCGCGCTGGGCAAATAAGCTGTTTTGATCGGCGAACGGATCAGCGAGGTTAATGCACCACCGCTGTGACTAACCCGGGACGGTGATGGCATCCGGGGAACAGGAACCTGAATGGCCCGTAATCTATCTAGACTAATTAGTCTACTCACTACCAGATAGTAGTAGTGCCGGAAGCCAGAACTCGCTGACGGGGCAGATGGTGAAGTTGAAGTTGATGAAGCAGCGGGTGGAAATTGATTTGTCTCTGGCCACCTATGGACCTACCTAGGTATGGACATCTCAAACTCATGGCTGTCAAGCGCCCGCTAAAAGCAATATCTAAGGGACTCGCTACACGGCTGGCTCTCCACTTGGCTTCTCTTAGGGGGTAGATAGTACGTACCTACCTGCAAAAGGAGCACTAAGCCCACCATTAGTGCACTCCTTGGTGCTATAATAGCGCTAGATCCTGACCTTAGGTGACTGACTGGCAGATTCCCTCTACCGAGTACCGAACCCGCCACTCCTTCTTTCCCATCTTTCTGATGCCTCATCCCATTGCCGACTTATTGAAGCACGCCTGTGTGAGCGTTATACGTGCTCGTGAGATGTGGAGCGTACGACGTGAATGGCGAACAGACTAGACTAGAGACTACGAGCCGCAACCTATCTCAAACCAACGTCCGCAGGATGCTTCGTTTCTCTGGAATGGACCGGCGCCGCTTCGTTGCCGTGGTTCTGATAGGGTTGTCTACATCCGGCACCGACGGCCAACTGCAGATTTGTCCTACACAGCGACGTCAATATAAGGGGACCTCTATCACGTCGACATCTCGTCTCACCGAGCGCATTTACCACGTGAGTAGAGTATCCACCGCCCCATGGCCCTCATGGACTTGATCCTGTCGGCCATGAACACGGGGTTGATCCAGGGTTGTTGAATATCATTGTGCAACGTACCATTATCATTTGCCGGACCGAAACGTAATTAGATTTATCTATGTGCGACTACTTCAATATATCGCGACCACGTGGCGAGCCCTTGATGCTAGATCACTCGCAGCGAGCAGAGGACCTAACTACCTACTTAGTTAGTGTCTTGAGCGCCAATACCTACATTCGCGTACTATAAAACGCCCCAAGATGATGCGCATACGTACGGAGTATTCCTTTGGTATTCCCATGGTACAAACGAGCCGGCCACGTTGGGCGATGATCTACGCTCACGCGTCATGCATTGCATCGCCTGTCTCCCACACACCTACGTACACAGCAGGTTAGGAGGCGTTCGTATAAGAAGATTGATGCCCGTAACCGTTTCCTACACAGCCACACTTTCTCGAGAACACGAATCCCAAAAGTGCCGCCATTATCGAACAAGACCCCGCTGCCCCCCTGCCTGTCGCCTTGTCTTGATCGAGAAGCAAAGCCGACGCAATCGCACCCCGGTCTTGGCACCGTTCCAGCCTCCGTCCCTGCATAGGGTACCGTAGGTGGTGTAAAACGTAATCAAACTGCTTGATAACGCGCACGCTTGGGATGTGATGGCTAACTGTGTCGAGTCCAAAAACCGGCAGTTGGGCCACCTATATGCTGGCGGCGTTGGGCTGCTGCCGTTTGCTGGCCGAGAATAACGCCGAGTTGTTCGCTCGACATGCCTATTACCCTTCCAATTCTCTATTGCGGTAAATCACAGCGTCGCAGGCTTGTGATGAGATGCATGCTTATAGGGTGGTTAATTTCGATGCTGATCAATGCTGCTCATTTAAGTATCTACCCGCCGCCCGCCGTCGTTGGACAGAAGGGAAACGATTGGGTATCGATGAGGCTCCCCAATTCGCGATTCCAATTGTACACCCTGGACGAATGGGCATAGCACAGATCGCTATTTGCAGTATAACGCTTGACTCGCTCATGGGAGTTTCGGCAGCGCGCAGCAAGCAGTAAGTACATGGTAGCAAACCGGTCCCTAAGCACACACTTTCTAGCGGCGGTAGCGCCCAAGCCATAATAATGCCAGGAATTGCCGGTTAAGCGACTCCGCAAATGATCGATCTTGCTCAGGATCGAAGTCTTTAATCTGTCCAAAGCAAAAGGATGTCACCCCAGGGCCACATTTACAGGCACCGTAGGCTACCGCAAGTACGCGGGCCTGCCTGCCTTAGAATCGACCAGACGTCAAATCCATTGGCAAATGGCAGAGAAGTGTCCATATGTTAAGAAAATCACTGTGAGAGCTTAGGGTCAGACCGCGATGGGAGCAGCTCTGGATGGATTGGAGGGAGCGTTGTGTGGGAAGATGACTGGTGGTTCGAAGTACTTGTTTCCCTTGAGTTACAGTTTCCCTAAACTCCTGATTATTGTTCTCCTCTGCGTAGGAACGTCAAAGAGCACTTGCCATCGTTGACCTAGTGAATCACTCACTTTCCCTCTCCTGACATGATCAAAGACGCATAGCGCAGTAGCACGTCGGCTTCCCCCCAAGTCTTGCCTTGGGGGATGGCATCTCTACGTTGCCAGAACATCACCATCCACTCGCTAGCTGGCACTCTACCGCGACCTCACTCTCGAACAACAGCTTTTATATAACATCATATTTCATCATTGGAAAGACCCGGCAACTGAAACCAACCATCACTGGAGAGGATGATAACAGCAGAATATCGTCTAGCTACTCCTTTTGTCTTAACACCGAGTTTCGAACAATCTTCCCCTAAGGCACTTTATCCCAACCCGGCTTGAAAAATGGCTGAACAACCATCGCCAGGCTCTAATCCGGACACTGGCCCATCAATTGACTCTGATGCCCGCTCGTGTCACTCTAACCCTGAAAATTATCAGGCCTCAAGCTCTTACTCAGAATCAGAAGCTCACCATATCGTCTACTCGGCCTCTGATCCGGGATGGCATGATCTGCCACTTTATAATCTGAACGCTGACTTGGGTACTCACCATCCTGTCTTCTCGGACTCTGACTCAAATACTCATCACCTTGTCTCTCTAGCTACCTGCGCGCCACGCTATGCGACTCCTTTCGATTGTATCTCATCAATAAGCCACCTAGAAAGCTTCGTCCACCGATCATCATTTCTATCTGTAGGAGTAGAGTACGACGCCCGAATTGTGTTGTGTCCTTCTATACCAGGGAGCCAGACTGTGTTGCTTGTGCCCTTAACTACGCATGCCCTCGTGGCCATGAATTTCAGCTCGGGTAGCGGCCGCTAACTCATGACTCCGTATAGATATGTACGGGGCACCCGGAATATCAGTGCCATCTCCGTCGCCCTGCTAGGGAACTTCCCCCATGTACCGGACGTCGACACCACCAGACAAAGCCGGACCCTGAGGTGCTTTATCAATAAATACGCGGTACGCGTCGCCACCTTCAGGGTTATGCATCAGCTCTGGGACAGGGAACGGTCCGAGCATTTAGTAAGCTCTTCCTCTTCTGGGACAGAACCCATATTTGGAGAAGTGCCGCCGGCTCTTGTGCCTGAGGCAGAGGTCACTTTCGAATCGCTCAGAACAGCCTTGGCCGCTGAGGTCAAAGGATTTCGCTGGGTATTTCTCAAAAAACCGCTTGTGGGGCTCATGCACAACGTAAACGGGCTGGAGGATGACACCTTCCGCTATGACTCAGAAGAACTCAGAGGGCTTGAGCCCCTGTGGACGAATTCGAGAATCGGCCTCAGTAACCTGCTCAAATCAGAGTCAATCGCTCCGCCTAGAGCTCACCTTTCACTAAGCAACATGATAGCGGCGCTTGGGTACGACTGGTACCCAGATCTAAGGCTCAAGGACGGGATGGGAGCGGCCGACAAGGCAGTCTCGAAACTAGTCGTCCTGTCGAGGCTGGTAGACAGTCGGGACCGCGAGGACTTCGCCAGGGGACTGTACTTGCGAGAGGGCATCATGCTGGGCACGAATATCAGCGAATTCGCCCTCGAGCCGTACCGGGCGCACGTGAGCCGCCTCGGGTGGCAGCTCCCGCCGAACATGGACTCGACCGTCAGGCTCGCCTCCTGGGCATCCGCGTAGGACGGGCTGAACGGGGCGGCGACGGAGTGGCGGAGCGTGCTCTGCTTCCCGGACAGGCCCGTGCCCGCGAACGTGTTCACCCGGCGCCGGACGCGCGGCTGCGTGAGCTTCGACAGCGAGGCGCAGCTGGCGCGCTTCATCCGGGACACGAACGGCACCGAGTACGACGGCGGCCCGCCCCTCCGGGTCGTGCGGGCGCCGGACCACAGGTGGATCAAGATTGGGGAATTGTCGTGGGCGCCCCTGGTGGAACGGCAGAGCGATGCCGTGAGGGCCCCGGCGGAACGGGACGCGGAGCTGCAGAGGCGGCAGGCGGGGCTGGAGAGACAGACCGCGGAGCTGGCGGGCCATGCCGCGTCGCGGTACACAAGACAGTTAGTCCTGAACTGGTTAGACACTCTCCCTGCGGCTCTTGAAGATTTCTTCCCTATCGAGAGTGAATACGAAGACGTGGATGACCGGGTCACGGAGCTGGAGGGACAGATCGCGGAGCCGGAGAGACAGGCCGCGGAGCGGGAGAGACAGACCGCGGAGCTGGTGAGCCATGCCGCGGAGCGGGATACAGGACATTTAATCCTGGACTACTTAGACTCTCTCCCTAGAGCTCTTCAGGATTTATTCCTTCCCGAGGGGGAATACGAAGACATGGACTGGTCGGAGACGTTTCATAGAGTCTTCCAGGAAGATGACGGCATACAGGATCCCCCAGAGACTCTTCACGATGCCTTTCTGGCGGGGCCAGAGATTGAAGACGTGGACTGGTCAGAGGCTTTTCACAGAGTCTTCCAGGAAGGCGTCTGCAGATGGGGCCCCCCAGTGACTCTCCCCGATTTCTTCCTTGGGGAGGTGGTGTTTGAAGACGAGGACTGGTCAGACGATCGCCACGGAGTGCGTTTCCTGGTGTTTGAGGAAGAGGACTGGTCAGACGATCGCCACGGAGTGCGTTTCCCAGGGGCCGAAGACGTGGACTGGTTAGACGATCTCTACAGCGCCTTCTAGGAAGATGACGGCATACAGGATCCCCCCCCGGAGCCCCCCCCGGAGCCCCCCCACGATGCCTTCCTAGCGGGGGTGGAGGTTGAAGACGTGGACTGGTCAGCGACTCTTCTCAATCTCTCCCAGGATATATTCCAGGAAGACGCCGGCGTGGGCGGAGCATGAGCGTGTGACGCATACTTTTCGTATTTTGGCAAAGAGTATACCATAGCAGCTCTCGGCAGCTTCGTATAACAACACCAGCGTTTTAAAGCGGTATAAACAGCGGAACAGGCTATATCTAGCTCAGATATCTTCAATAAAAGCAGACCTTTGTTAAGCTTTTTTACAATATGAGTGGTGAAAATATGTTACATAAATTCTCAGCAGTGGCCTTGGGCGTGTTTCCTCGCTTTAAATAAACCCCCCCCACCCCCATCCGCACATCTTCCTCGCACCCCCCCTCAGAAAGCGAGAGCGGCCCACCCGCCGATGAGACAGAGTCCGCCGAGGGGCGTCACGGGCCCCAGGAACCGGAAGCGGGCAGGGTCGAGGACGAGGGCGTATATGCTGCCGCTGAACACTACAGCACACGAAGAAGAGGGGAGGGGCGCGTTAGACTCAAGACTCGTATACAAAGAGGTTTCATCCGGGACACCGGTTGACCGAAGAAGGGGTGAATTGAAACATGAGGGGGGGGATATGAATGGGAAAATGACGTACTCGTCATGCCGGCGGTGAACAGGCCGGCCGCGAGCTTATTCTCGGGCGCGGCGCGCGCGGCCACGAGGAGGGCGACGGAGTGGATCAGCTATTGAGGGGGTCCCCTCCCCCTTTCTCGTCAGCGAAATTCCCAGTCGGTCCTGGGCTCAGTACGACGGCTGCCGGGGGAGAGCGGTCACAAGTTTTTTAAAAGTTTTTTTTTCTTTCTCGGCGAGTATTGAGGGGGGGGGGGAGAAGGGGGGGAAAAAAAGAGAGAGAAAACAGAAAACGACGAAACCCGAAGCCCGGAAGACGGGATGTGACGGACCTGATAGTGGGCGCCGGTGGTGAAGCTCGCGAGCTTGGCCGGGTCCGTGACGACCTTCTTGAGACCATGGGCGCCGAAAGCCCCGATGCCGACGGCGGTGGCGCCGTAGATGCAGCCTAGCGTCCAGTACATGTTGGGCCGGCGCGGCGATGTCGAGACGGGGATGAGCGGGGTGGTTTCGTCCGGCATCTGGTGGTTCGGCGTGTGGTACGGTAGGTCTAGGTAGTTAGGTAGTGTGATGTGCTGGTTACTTACTTACTACTCACTCACTTATGTACCTACCAGAGCCGATCTTGTAAGCCCGCCGGTCGTCTGAGATGAGATCCGGGGTGGTGTTTTGGCGTGTGGCTGTGCTCCCTGCCGTGCCGTGTGGCTCAACTTTTTGATTGTTCATCCCCGTGTGCCAAGTACCTACTTACCTGTAAGGCATCTCTGGATAATAATCATTCAAACTAGCAAATATCCCCGGCAGACATAACTGGGAAGTCCCTAATGGCACTATCACCAGGCGCCGGATGTTTGGTGTAGCCAACTGTCAAAGAATATTGGCATGTGTCTAGGTGATGCTAGGTATTAGAGATGCTTACGCCTAACTCAAGTCACCCAGCATTTCCACCCATCCTGTGCCCCGTTCGAAGTTCTCCCCTGACGGAAAGCTCACCGGAACTACCTGCCCGCTCTCGGGAAAATAGAGACCAAAATTCATATATTACGTTATGGTTGGATCAATCGGCGCCGTGCGAGACGGTGCGCTGTCCCGGAAGTCTTAGCACAATAAAAGGAGGTAGTTAATGGTATGATATCAGGTTATTATCAGGGAGTTGACTACACTATGGAGTAAGAGCACACATCGTAATATATCACTTATTCCCTTCATAGTGTTAATGATTCAGATTCAACCTAGGATAGGGTATACTTCCTAGTGGTCACGAAGGCTGCACGGGGGGTCGGTCTCAAAATATACCCAGCTAGCCCTGTATATATCCACGTCATGATTTTGATTGCTACGGGTACGGCCAAGGTATAGTGGATGGTGATGGATACATAGTTTCTGGGAAAGGAGTGAAGTTGAGGGTGAATCTAGTAATATGTTTATACGTAGCTAGTCGTACGTCTATACGCGGCACGGAGTCATTCTGTTTCTACAAGCATGTTACCCTTTACAATGTGGCGAGTTTCTCGCTCCCACAAACATACACATGGATAAGGCGAGCGTTCATACCACGCAAGATAGTTCGCCTCGGTGATTCGGATCCGGAAAAGGAACTGATAAAATTGTGCACGCAGATAGAAGCAACAATAGGAAACATGTGGGATTGTGATGCATTATCTTCATTTTTTTATTAGGTGGGAGTATGTATATCCCTCTAAGCAGCGCACATGACAAGTCCAACGACCGCATAACCTACTGCTGTGGTAAATGTCCCCAAACGCCCAACCATGCAACCTAGGTCCGGCTCTAAGGAATTATAAGACGCCACGGCCCATATGAACCTCAGCGAAGCGAAACATCAGGCCTGAGTTTGGCTTTACATTGGACCGGTGCTTTCTATCAAGAAATGAAGTACTGCTTGCCCTGTAGGGTGTCTCTTTCTCCCTAAGTGCCAGTTTGATTTCTTTTTTTTTTTTGTTTCCGACTGTAGAATAAATCCAACAAACATGAAACACGCGTGGATTGTTTACTCTTCTTCATTATGCTCGACGAGGGTTATAATAGGTTTGTCGCCAAGCAGAGTTGTGCCTTTGAGGTTGATGATGTTAATCATGAACAGATAGCCCATTACATGTGCCTCAGAAAGCTCAACGAGTTTCCCCGCAGCTGCAGCGGTGCCTCCTAAAAGGTGAATCAGCATATGTTGCCAGAAGAAAAGAAAAAAGAGGTTTGAGGTAGATAAGCCTAGTTGTTCACTCTAGATCGGAGCTTCCACAACGGCTCTGTTGGCACGAGTTGACCCGACAGACGTATTGCCTTTACTCGCCGCAAGAAACTTGCCGGAAGTTCGGTTGCCGTCCCTCTGCCTCAACAATACGGGAACTTCCCCAAAGTTCATGGATAAAAGAGGAGGTTGTGGAATGCTTGGCAAGCTTCGGCAGCTAACTTCTGGGCGGGAGCGGAGTAGCCAGGTCACCGGCTGTGAACATTTCATGGCGCACGTGATAGAGGCCTCAGCGTCGCCAAATGCTTTGGCAAAGGGTGAGACAAAGGTACAAATGTACCATATTGGCTATGGGATAGTAGAATGGCGTGATGATGTATAATGGCAATGAAAGTGTACTTGACGGGAAATGGCATATTGGCTTACCAGTGGCGATGATGTCGTCGACAATCAAGCATTGCTGACCAGGCTTGATAGCGTCCGTCTGGACCTGGAACTCGTCCTTGCCATATTCCTTTGTGTATCCAACGGTTCTACAGGCGCCGGGCATTTTACCCTTCTTTCGGACCGGCACGAAAGGACGATTAAGGCGCAAGGCGAGCGTGGGCCCAAAGAGAAAGCCGCGGGCCTCCAGACCCACGATAACATCTGGTACCTGGCTGCCGAAACGTTCCTGGATCAGGAGGGCGAGGACATCGAGGAGAGAATTGAAGGCGACGGGATTCTGGAATACGGGGAGAATATCGATAAACTTGATACCGGGAATCGGGAAGTCGGGTACGAATCGCAAGTTGTCAATGACGAGCTTCTTGGCGGCGACGAGCTTCTTCTGGTCGGCCGGAACGAGGATGCTTAGCGGTTGACTGGCGAGTTCGGTGGCACCGGGGGCGGAGGAGGCGGGCTGTCTTCGCGAGGCATCGAGGACAGTGGAAGCGGTGATTCCAGGCTGGTACGGGTTGGCGGCCGAAGTGTCAACTTGGTTGCCGTCTGTGGGAACTGGGGCGCTCATGCTGAGGAGGGAAGAAGGAGGAGGGGGATCGCGCGGGTGTGAGGGACGGCGCAGGCAATATCTGTACCGCACGGGTGGCAGAGCAGAAAATTTTCGGGGGTGTGGCCCGAGCAGCAAATGCGCGCAAGGGGAGGCGTGAGAAGGGGAATGAGACAGGCCAAGTCAAGTAAGACACAGGCTAGGCAGGCAGATTTGTTATCCTGACCAGGTCGCGTCTGGGGTGACCGCAGCCGAGCGAGCGCACGCACGCACAACCACGCAGGCACAGGGTAGTGAGCGTGGCGGGCGTAGCGGTAGCCGGAGCGGCAGTGGTGGTTGGCAGGCCTGGTGGGAGGAGGTGGCAGCAGCAGCAGTAGCAGCAGCAGCGTGTAGCGGTGTCAGTCAGGACGCAGTGGTGGTGCCAGCGGAGGGGAGAGAGGGCAGAGAGGGCAGAGAGAGGAGACGGGAGGCCGGATACGGTGAGCAGGCAGCGTCCGCGGGGAGAGTCTGTATCGGGCTAACTGTTTGGGTAGGTCGGGCAGTAGGTAGAATGTTTCGTGCGGCGGCCTTGTCTGTCTGACTGTTGAAACGGGCCAGGGTTTGCTGCCTTTGACGTCTGGAAGAGGAAGAGGGGGGGCAGAGCAGGACGGGACGAAAAGAGATGCGCGCGGGCCACAGGATGGGACACAGGATGGGATACATAGTACAGGAGGGGACACCAGCTGGGACATAGAATACATGGAATACATGGAATTCTTGGGCAGTGCTGCGCGCCCGCGAGCCTAGCACGGGCTAGTGACTACTGGAAACGCGGCGGCAGCCAATTGCGAGGGGCTCGGTCGATAAGCATCAGGGCTCGACGCAGAGCGAGCGAGTGGGAGGCGGCCGGGTGGGTGTCGGTGTTGGCGACCCGGGCGAGGGTACATGAGGCCCAGGTGGGGAGCAACATTTTCGAAGTGGGATGGACGAGCGAGTGAGTCGATGGCCGTATCAATTTTTCTTCCCCTCCTCCTATCAGGCCTCGCTTTGGCGGGGCACCTTTTCCGCGCCCGTCGCTCTGGCCGTTCGCTGAGGGTCTCAGAGATTTTTTAACGCGTCTCGGGCTCGACGGACGCCCGTCGCTAACCCGATGGAGTAAGTGGGCTTCCCTATAGCACCACATGCCGCATCAGGAAGTTAGCATCCCTGTCCATGCCCGCGGTTTTCTGTAGAGCAGATCGCCCTCTATCAAGCTACCTTAGCACCTCCGTAGCCTGCGACGGTGTATCTAGTAAATAGAGCAGAGTTATATTCCAGACCCGATAACGTCTGTGAAACGAGGGTCCATATATAGCAGTCTTACAAGTAATTATAGTCATGCAACCAGCACTCAGCCTTTCCTACCTGCCTGCCTAGGTACCTAGTTACGTACTATGTACTATCTATCTAGTACATTGGCTCATACTCACGAGGAGGGGTTTTATGTGCTAGACCACAGCCTACAGGTCCCTGGTAATTAAGAATCAGCTCCCAACCTACCTCTTGTGCATACCTGTGCATAGGTACGTGTAGGTACTGGATAGGCACTTGGCCTACCCGAGGCATATGCTGAACATGTGCGTGTTTATGTCCATTTACAAGTATGGGGGATTTTAAATTCAACATCCTCTTCCAATCTAGCAACAAATGAAGGGTGGTAACACCCCCACTGGTAGTCTAACTGTCACCACCTCTTGTAACAACCTCACATGTTAATAGGCGCAAGGAAGGGCCCGGCGTGATTCCGTTCCATACGAACGGCAATATACGTGTTATTGCGCCGGCTCCACTTCATTCCTTCTGTCGCAGAACATAAGCACGACCGCTCATGTTCAAAGTCTACTGACCTCGTCCCATCAAGCCGTCAAGGTGCCCCTCGGCCGTGGGCATGCCGACGTGTACGGGTACACTCGAGACCGATGGTGTCCCCTCGTGGGCGCAATTGGTGGATGTTGCAAGGAGACACTCTAGTACCCATCAAGGGTCAACCCCACCATGTCGCGATGCCACCATGCCAAGCGGGACCTAGGAGCCCTGCAAGCCACCCACGCTGTCGTGCTCGCCCGCACGAGTCGCTGTTCAGGTTGGCGTCCCACTACGTATCTGCTTGTGCTTGTGGCATACTACTTGACTAAGTACTTGTACGTGCGGATGTACTATGTACGTGCGAGCACGGTACGGAGTTGGTAAGACCTGCGGCGCCGGGATCTTGCTGAGATGGTCCGGAAAGGCGGTAAGGAAACTCGTCAGCGTCTTATATCGTTTCGTCGCCTACTCCCCCAGACGTGGCTACAAAATCCAGGAATGGGGGATGCATGCGGGCCAATGCAGCCTAGAGAATGGTAGGGAATCTAAGAACGCCGAGGAGGCTACTATGCAGATGCGATACTTGGGAGTCGACCAGGTCCAGCCAACGCATGGTCCGGTAGGTGTCGTCGTGACGGGGGGGGTTGGACCGGGCACGCCCACTCATGTCATTGATGTGCACCTGTTGACTCCATGAGCTCCATGAGCTCCATGAGTGTTATATAAGACATCATAAGGCCCGATACAAACGTGATGAGGCCTCGGCGCTGCTACACTCTCCATCTATCGTTCAACCTCATGCGCGTAATCTGTTGGGCGCCAAACAGGTACCAGGGCCGAGGAACCAGATATCTACCCGGCAACGGCGCCACCCGCGTACTGTCGACAGCCCATAGTAAGACCGAATCACTACTACCTGAAAGAGGTAGCCAGGACGCCGGATTACCTAACGTATTTCGATAGGCGAATACCTACGTAGACCTGGGGTAACTTTTGGTGCGTTGGGGTCCGTGTGACCGACACTCTGAGATTGTTGGCGTGCAACTGATCCGTCACCTTTTTATAGATAACTACTAAGTAGCTGTTCTTCGGAGGAGCCAACTGGCCAATGGGAGCTGCCCATCTGCTCCGGATCGTCTTGAGACACGTTCTGGGCTGGGACACGGTCCCCACCAATGAAGGCTCAAGAAGTAAGTAATGAGGGTGAAGGATGGACTTTTCGTCAGATATCATACTTGGTACATATACACACAGTATCTACATAGTATCCATCGTTATCAAAAAGACGGTGCCTACCTAAGGTACTTCCAGGTTGTAGATAGATAGTAGACATCACCTCAGGAAGCATCAGCGTACTAGCCTGCTTTTACCTACCTAACCTGCCCGCGTGCGATGCGTACCTGCGAATAGCTACAAGATACCTGCTATTTGGCCCCCACCTCGGCCCTCCTCCTTGACCCCTCTTAGGTAAGTGACCTTCAGGCGTCGTCTCTTCGTTCTCCCTCCAACTCCACCCCGCATCCTATCTACAAGTACAGTACTGCTATGTCAACCCAGAATATCCACCGCCATGCTCAGCTCTTGGTATCAGCCAGTTCCTGTTCCTGTTCCTGTTTCTTAGCCCACTGCGAATGCACACAGACCTACAATCCCAACGTGCCACGTCTATACGTCCGGGCTGTACGCAGGCCCCTCCCCGTCTCTCACCGTTGCTAGCATTGCAGAGCTTCCCTCCACGGCCAGGAGCATGCTCTGTACGCTCTGTACGTAGACTGTTGGCCGGTTCCGACGGTGCCCCGATGCGACCGCCACCGGAAGCCGACTATCTAGGGCAGGGAAGACAACTGACTTACTGCTCAGGGAGATGCCCTTCGTTACATGGGCATGTTTGCGAAGTATCGGGAACTCGAGGGACCCATGCCTCTCTCGGCCCAGGCATTCCCTACGTCCCTGCGCGCTCCACCGCCGGATGAGAGGCGATGGCTTAAGCAGAGCACTTAAGTCCATTCTTTGCAGCTGAGGGACAGGGCCTCCAACAAAGCCGGTCAGCTACAACCTACCTAGTACACGATGTACGCGGTACCCGTCTCTCTGGGCTTTTGATTAAACCGATGACTCTAGCCTGGTCGTTCTTCGGCCCTTGCTGCACCAGCGATCAGCCAAATAAATTAAGTGGCTGCTTCCCCACGCGTTGCAACCACACAATGCCCTTGTTAACACTCGTATATACAGGGTGGCTTGATGTATGGCGATATGTTATACAAATGTATAAATCATGCCAACGTGTGGTGGAGTCCTCCGAGACTAAATACCTACTTGTAAATAACCACGGTAGCCCGGCAGCTGATGATTCCATGCCCCGTCGTCCCAACACGGCATGACATGACTCGTCTACCGTTGCTGTGGAACTGCGTCTCATCAGCACGCTTCCATACCAAGTACTCCGTAATACAGTTACAGTAGCGCTGAGTACGACCGCCGACGACCGCCTGAACTACCGAGATCTGACCCAGCTTTGAACTTCAATAGCCTCCGTGTCAGGGCCTGTCTAGGAGGCTTGGCTATCTGCCCTGCTATCATTGATTATGCACCTTCTGTCATCCTACCGAGACAACTTCGTTCGTTGTCCCGATAGCGCCATTGAGACCCGAATGATACCGACACTATGATGCCACCATATTAATATCCCCTTCTTATATTAGAATCCCCCAGCTGGCAAATGGGCGGTGGCTTATCTTAACTGCCTCTAGGTTGAACAAATGAGCACTATTAATTGGCGTTTGAGTAGAGCGTAATGTAACCGACATCGGCATCCACGGCCATCCCTCCTCCTCACTCGAGCCAAGCTCAAATCGACTTGCCAGCTCGTCCATAATCTCTCGATACAGCGGTCAAGTCATATCCACCCGAGAAGACTCATCTCTTCACGCTTTTTGTGGGCCTGCGTCTTTTCAATTCGGGACCCCTGCAGATTGCGTGACATTCACCGAAATCTGGTACCGACTCGATCAAAGGTCTCGCTATCTCCCCAAAAACGTCTCAGGATACCGTGAATACAACGGCTCTGTAGTGCCAGACTGCTTTGGAGGAACGCTCCTCATTAGGACTAATGTCGTTTAGCTGCTGGATGAGTTGGGCAACACCGCAGTTGAGTTTGCCCTCTTATATGATTATGGCTAGTGGCGTCACCCTTCCTATACAACAAACATACCTACCTAGTATACCCCAGTAGCCAGCCTTGTCGCGACCCGCTACGTAGATGGCGTATCAATACTTCGGTTCATCAACTCGCCCCTAACCATGACTTCAGCCCTAAGCTCTGAAGTTCCTTGACCGGTACTCATAAAAGAGGGCCTGAGCGTCACCGACAATATATCTCCAAGTCTATGGATCAAGGTTTCAAGGAGTAATCTCTCTTTGCAAGTTCTGTAGCGGCACTGCCCTGAACGCATGTACCGTAACCGTTCGGGGGAGGGTAGAATGCCAGCTCACATTGGTCGCTTTAGACAGACTCCGACGAGGCGTTGCAATCCTACCGCCGGATATGGTTCGGTGCAGCAGCTGTTGATTCTCATGTTGCGACCAAATGGGTGTGGTGCTACGACGATACAAGTAAGAACCGAGAGCGCCACAGCCGTCCTCCTTCGCAAGCTTCAAGATGTCCTACGCCGTTTTCCTCAGGCAAACCTTAGCTAACTATGCAGCATTTCATGCATGCCGCGCAGGAATCCCCACAAGAAATCCTCCCTAATGCAGTGGGCAACAGGTTTCTGTATTATGATTCCCCGGAAAACCTCGAAAAAACTGCTCGTTGATGGGTGTATGTACCGATCTGGTATCCCATTCAGCCTCCACCTCTCTTCACTCCACGCCCGCTGTTACTGCTGTTGGGTCACAATCTGGACCTGCGCTCTAATTCCCTAGCTCGTTTTCCCTGCAAAAAGGATGCACCAGGTCTGCACTCGGGATGCAGATGTCAAGTTGCCGGCTGCACGCTTTTTTCGACCTCCCACCCGCCCCGAATTGGTTAACCTGCAGTCGGGTGTTTCCGAAATGATCGCGTTTTATATTATTATTATTATTATTCTTATTATTATTTTTGGGGGCGGGGTTACCGTCGATTTTTCCATCTACGCGATTCTAGAAGGCGTACACCCCCCCCGGTGCGGTTGCATTGGGCTCAGTAAGGTTTGTTACGTGAGTCATTGCCATCATAGACATATCCCGGCATGACGAATAGATTGCCGATAATGGCGAAGGTAGGAAATACGGTACCTGTCCCGTGGCTTGCGTGCCAGAGACCGAATTGAGGCGTAGGTAACAACCCCTCCGACAATTAACCATGGTACGCATAAAACTATGGCTTCGATTCCCTATCCTATGTTTCTGCGTGAAGTTCTCCTTCTTACGAAGGGGCACTATGGCACGGAGAGACCACACGAGAAAAAATTTTTTACCCTAACCCATAGTATACCATGATGCTTGAATTAACATTATGAATTACAGGATACGCGAACTAATCATGTTTCAAAAATAGTGATTTTTAGCTATAACAACCTTCATTATAGCTAAGGTGAGGTAGGTAGGATAGGTAGGTAGGATAGGTAGGTAGTCGGGGTTAATTAGTTTATGTAGGTAGTGGGTAGCATGCCAAAGTCGCCGCAACACTCAAAAAAGAGAAGCGCAGGTAAAAAAAACAAGCTTGGAAAAATATGAAGAAAAAAAAAGAGATGCCAAATTGGCATTACCTAGCCTACCTAGCACATAGAGTAACCCGGTGGGTAAGGGAGGTAGGTAGGTAGTACATACAGTACAAGTCTAGAGGCGATTGGGGGAGGGGAGTACGGAGTATATACGTAGCATACCGGTCCCCGGGACGGCGATTGGCCGGGGCGCTGCGTATCGAACGAGGATGGGAAGATCCGGGGGGGACCCCCGAAACTTTTTCTCTTCTTTGCGATAGGCTAATTAGCTACATGGTATGACTATCAGGCGTTGTTATCCTCGACAACGACTCCCGCCGAAAATATGTGTTGGCGTGTGGTGCGTGTGTGTGTGTGTGTGGGAGAGAGAGAGAGAGAATGAGTGAGTGAGTAAGCCTAAGTGGGTTATTGTTCCCCCTCTCCATCTCTCTTTCATCTCCCCAACCCCCCCCTCCTTGTTCACCGGAACTGCAGCCGGATGATGGAGAAGAGCATGTTCTGCAGCACGTGGAGCATGACGGCGATGCTCGTGGGGAGGAGCTCGGGCCAGACGGCCAGGTCGACGCGGCCCTCGACGTTGGCGTCGACGCCGAAGGCGCGGCGGACGAGGGCGCGGAGCGCGGCGCCGGCGGCGAGCTCGCAGGCCCAGGTGACGGCGGACGCGCCGAGCGTGAGCCGGAAGTTGTAGGGTTCGTCCGGGTCGTCGAAGGCGAAGTACGGGTAGACGTCCGTGTTGGGGCCGAAGTGCAGGGCCGCGATGCTGCCCAGGAACGCGAGCATGCTCACGTTCTCGGCGAGGAACCGGATGAAGACGTTGCGCGTGCAGATCTTCTGGTACGAGCCGTACGACTGCGTCGTCAGCCCCAGCATCATGAGCGCCCGGTGGTATGTTCGTGTCATGGTCAGCGGGGTCAGGACGATGAGGAAGCCCGAGGAGAGGGCCTGCAGCCATATGAACTGCTTGGGTGATCGTAGGCGCGCGTATAGCGCCCGTACGTAGGTCTGGTAGGTCAGCATGAAATATCTATGAGAAATGGTCAGTACTTTGTCGTGCCGCTGTGCAACGTATTTCCAGTACGGCACCAAGCGTCGAATAGGGGCATGGACCTTACAGCTTGAATATCCAGCTCAAGGGATAGCTGCCCACCCGCTCTCCTTCGTTACCACCCAGGATCCAGCCCGTAAGTAGATCTAGCAGATGAACAGTGACGACCCAGCTATAAACGTATACGATGGTCTCCCAACTGTTGTGTGGGAGCGTGCGCAGGTAGATCTCGGCATATGCCTCCCCTATGAGGTATGCGAGCAAGCTTATAATGAGCGCGAGGCAGAACCACACAAACCGCACGAAGCTCGCGGGCAGCCACCGGCGCCGATCCATAAACCCGCCGGTCTGCGGTACCGGATGCTCGGCGTCGATCTGCAAGACTGCAGCGTCGGCATTAAAGGCCCCTGACCCGAGTCCCCACCGTTGGCCTCGGCGGATGCGAGCGTTATCCCGCATCGAGCCTCCGCTCTCGCCGGTCCACCAGGAGCTCGTGAATATACGCTGGGTCTCGGAAAGCGAATGCCGGGGCCCAAGGTGTCGCTCGTGCGTCATCAAGATGCAGAAGGCAATGGCGACGGGAAGCGCCATGATAATAAACGTCCAACTGATCCACGCGGTGTTATGGACAGTCAAGAAGCGGGTCTCGGGGATGAGGTAGACGGGGATAGGCCCCGCGATGGAGAGGATGGCGATTAAGGAGATGGTGAGCGGGAAGCCCAACATGGAAGGCCACCAGTTCAGCGAGTAGAGGTTGAAAACCTTGGTAATCCATATCAAGGCGGTCAGGTTGTAGAAGCCGTAGTAGAAGAAGAGGAAAAACCAAAAGTTGACTTGCACACGGGCTTCGCCGTGACCAGGGGCGCGATGTCCCGGTGATGCCGGAGGATGATTTGGATCCCCCGGCTCGGGAGCGAAAATTGAGTCAATGAAGGTATGCGGCTTGGAATGCGAAGCATCCAAGGGATATTGCGGAAATGGGATCGCACACCATGCTACTGCCTAGTGAAATCAGGCTGTTAGCTACCAAGGCCTCGTTGTAGAACCAGGAATCCCAGGCTCATTCGCGGTCTATCTGTGAACGAAGCGGTAATAGTGCGCCCTCCTCTTTGGCGCATATAAAAGAATAAGAATACTAACCAAAATCGCGGGAAAGAAAACCAGAAGTCCCCAGCGACTCCACCATGTCTCAACAACACGGCGTACGGCGCCGTGCCTCGGCGCAACCCAGAGGTCCTCGACATTGCGCTTTGTCCTCCTGACGGTCCTGCGCCATATCCTCGCCATCTGATGAGAGTTGTGCCCGCCATCGCCGTCGATATCCTCGTCCTCGTCAGAGCTCCAGTCGTCGTCGCCCCCGTCGCTCCCGTTATTAAGCCCCGCGGCAATCAGTGCGCCATATCCGACGTGCACGCTGCCTCTCGCCGCAGCGGAGAGCAGATCCAGACGTCCGGCCGACCGCGACCGCGAATTCGAGTGCTGCCACCGCGGGGATACTCTGCTGGAGGGGGCGGGAGGGGTCGTGCGAGGTGGGACGGCGCGGAAGCGACCCAGGAGGGGCGATGTGCTGTCGGCGCCGTGGAAGCGTGAGGCGGCTGGGCCTGTCTCTGTGCCGGGGATGAAGGGGAAGAAGTCGGGCATAGTCGAGGGCTTGGCGGTCGGGTGCCTCTCGCGACACGTCTATTAGGATCTCGCGCGTTCCCGGCGCTGCCGGCCCAGATCTCGCCTCGGGGACGCCTTGCCCGCTTCTCGTGGTGAGCAAAGGAATACGGCTGGGTTTCGAGTGCAGGGTTATGTCCGCCAACGGGCCTTCGTTGCGAGATCCGGCGGATCGTGGGTGCCGGGTGGGATGTGGTGGAGATGGGTCTCTCGGTTCTGCGCGACGGTTTGTTGTTCTATAGCACTACATGGCGCTGATGCCCTCCCCCTGCTCCCTTGCTTTTTTCCTAAGCCACGTCTTTAAATACAGGATCGGTCAATGACTATCGCATCTCAGAGGCGGACAACAGCAGCCTCCAAGCAGGAAAAAGACGTCGCGGGCAAGTAGAGAAACTCAAGAGTGGAGATATCTATCATTCGTTTGTCGGGCCCGGAATGGGAAAGCGAAAGACCCCCAGTTCAACGACCCGACTTTAGATCGTAGGTACCCTGTAGATGCGACGGGAACTACTGGACAAAGCTTGCAGAGGACTATGAAGGAAAAAAGAAAGAAAAGCGAGAAAACGGACAACTAGGAAAACGTTTATTCCGTATTCCCAACCAGTAGCGCCGGATCAGCATCTCTTGAGGTTGAGGAGAGGAGTGGAGGGAGGGACTGGCATTTGGTGAAGCCTCGATGGAAGCTTGTGATACTATTAGGTAATACCTGCCTCAAAACCAGGTTACCAAGAGGTACCGACGTCAAAGGATCGACCATCCCGAAATGGCAGCCCGGGGGTCCACAATTTGTGACCCCCATCACCGCGATAAATACATATTTGGCGGGGAGAGTAGGTACCTCCTAATCGGATTCACAACCTTCAAGTCACTTACTTAAGGTAAGTTAGGTAGGTAGGTATCTAAACCTCAGGGACAGAGGTATCTGAGAGCAAAGTTGACTTGATACTAAAGTTTCTGCTATGTTGCTGCTATATCGAAACGAGGTATCCGTGCGTGCGTAGACAAACTGCTGGCCACCGAGCAGCTAGGGGACGAGCCACCCACCCACCCTTCTTCACGCTCGTGCCGTCCGCACCACCATGCCATCGGCCTACTACCTGGGCCAGAGCCGCTCGCGGCCGTAGTTGTTGGCCCTGATTTCCCGCTCGAGCCAAGCATCCGAGCCCTGTCGGGGAGGCGGGTTCTCGGCGCGCTCCCTGGCCGCCTCCCGCTCGAGCCGGTCCTCGCGCCGCTCCTTCTGTCGTGTCGCCTCCCGGCACTGCTCATTGGCCTGGCTGGCGCCGAGGCCGAGGCCGGCGGCTATGACACCCGGAACCCAAGCCCAGACCATGGTTTCTGCGCCGTAGAGATATTGGGGTTGCGGAAGTCGTAGAGGCGGTTCTGCTTGGTAGCTTGTGAGCGTCTAGTCATGCTATACTCGGCACATTTTCCACGGCACTTACTAGATAAAGGGCTTGGCAGGTGGTGATAGATAGTTCAGAGCTTGTGAGGGAGTCGAGCCGGCCTGTCTGAGTGGTGAAGATCCGAGAGAGTGTGGCCTGACTTCGACAGGAATTGGCCATGTATTTATACTTTTTTGCCGTCTTGCCTGTCAAGCGTCGGTCGTTAGTACGAGGGCACTTGTGCACAGAATATGACGCCCCGGGGGGGGCTTGATAAGATTCTCAGGCCAATTTTTCTCATTCTTACATTTCTTGACGTGATCATCTCTAGTCGTATCATTGGCGAGGATTTGCACTTCAGGTAGTTTAGGACGCCACGCTGGAATCCTGTCTAGACGCCACCTTAGAACTTCGCAGGTCGTCCAACCGAAACTGTCAGGCGAGCCACATGACGATGACGCGATAGGTAGACGAATCCGCCCGGCAACATAATGAACAGGTTTTGGAGCTCCAGTGATTGGCGGTCGGGCATGCTAACCCGGCACTTTGACGTAAGTTGATATGGAAGTGTTTTGCGAGTCCAATTCGCACATATAAGTCGGGCGCTAGCCTATCCCATGTGGGTAAGTTCTGCCTTTCTCGGGCGATGCAGAGCTTCTGGGATACGCCACAGAGAGGAATGCCATTAATATATCGTTCTGAACAGACCTCTGAGTGAAGTGATAGCAAAATATAAAGTTTTACGAGCCTTTCAACGGCCTTACAGTATCTGAGGCCCGGCTTTTTCGTTGGCGGCTATGCAGAAAGCGTCAAGAAGAGCGCGCTGATGAGATTTTCGTGCGAACGTTCCCGAGGGAGCAGTGTGTATAGAATTCAACCAAGTAGTGGAAACGACCCTTCTAATCGAACGAGCCGAAAAGATCCTTAAAGGTGAAGGACAGCGATGTCACAACCCCACCAGGAACTGGGGGATTTCCTAGTTAGCACTCCGATACTGCCCTGAAAGTGCGAGGTAGGCATCAATAGCTTCTCTAATGGGCTCCGCTGTAACGGTGTTCCTCTGCTAAATCGAAACCTTGCGTGTTATTTCCAAGGGAGAAACCCGCCCTCGGGTAGCTCTAAGACTCCAACGGTGGTGGCCCGCCGGTAATGCAGGATAGGGATTAGGGAAGCGCCTCTCAGGCCTGCAGAGTTCGTTGCGTGAATGGGCCATGCTACAAGACATTCAGGAGTCATGACACCTGGCATCCGGAGTGTGGCAGTGAAATTCCACTGCAGGGGCATTTATAGTGAAGGACAGCTAGCCGCGCATGCGATGCGCCGCGTCTAGATAATAATAAACAGGGTATTCTTATAATGATATCTTCTTAACAGGTAATGCCGATGAGTTATTTATAAGGGTGAAAAGGACCGATCATAATGGTGGTTTAAACATCCGAGGCGCCCGAGATAAAGGTTGACGCGCCATGACAACACAACGCCAGGCCCTTATGGGCAGAACAAATAAGGCTAGAAAGGAAGGGAATCAGCCAACAACGCCACAATTATGCCTGTTGTAATTTTTCATGGGCCGGAATAAGCCGATACTAATCCATCTGCCTGGGAGCTAGATACCACGGAATGCATAGTTTGCTGCTGGGCATCGCGAAATTCTAGTAGTATGCGTTGCAGTTGCGAATCGAGGAAAGAATACGGATCAGCCCCCGTGGTAGTGGGTTCGAAGAAAGGGGCACTGCTCATGGCGTCTGTGCCCATGGCGTTCCAAGCATCTAAACCGGCGCCGAACTGGTCTTTCGAATCCAAGTACTCATCAACCACTGCTTGGATGTCCTCGGCAATTTTCTGCGATAACGGCCAAATTTCGCCGTGTATCTTGAGAATTCGTATAAGAGTATTGATTCGCGCGCGGAAGGTTGGCGAGTCTAGTCCTAAAAATACACACGCATCCAAATATACGATGGCGACTCTTAGCAGACCCGGAACCATCTTGGAGACTACTTGTTAGCAACTGCCCCTTGCAGCGATGAGCTGGAGTTTATCGAGGTACATAAGTGAACGTGAATAAAAGGTGCTGATGAGCTCCACTCCCGAGACCTCGGAATAGAGTAAAGAAATATTGGATAACTTGGCTGGCTTACCATGGGCGGAAGGTTCTTAATGGGAAAAGGGGAACGGAACAGATCGCAGACGCTGTTGGCCGCTTGGATATCGATGGGGTGAGGATTCCAACCGAACGGTTTCACGGCTTGCCCCTTACGATCCGGTCCATGATTAGGGCCTAAAGGGAAGTATTCCCTTAGGTTAAAACCCTTTCTCAAAGCGGACTGCCTAAGTAGAATTCGGCTACTGTTGTGTGGAGGTCAGTGACTAGTATCTGATGCTTGCTGTTACATCCCGTAAGCCTTACACATGTGCCCAAGCCACAGCGCCGAACAGAACCTGATCGGGCTTACCATTTGGATCGACTTTAAAAGGGTTAGTGACACTGTATCTTCCAACGCGTTTTGTAGGCATAAGTAATGACGAGAGCAATCAGCTGCGATCTATCCGGCAAGGCCTCAATACTGCCGATAACCTAGAAAAATGCGATCAACTCACCAACATCCATTTTCCATGGTGGAATGCGGCGCAGGAGATCACAGATATTTGTGTCTGCCTGATTGAAAATGTCCGGGCCTTTCTCGTCTTCACTATCAATCTCACTATACAAGCGTAGTATATCCGCCTGCATGCGGCACATTTCGATCAGATAAGCTAGAGACGAAACGTCTGGACGGCCAAAATTAACATCTCTCTCGTACTGTAGAATGGAGACAGGCAATGGAATGTCCTGCAATTATTGTCAAAAAACGTTGGCCACTACGCTCTATGGAGAATAGAGTGGCCACGGATGGAAGAGGGGGGGAAATATTAGAGGAGAATACACCAACAAGGAATTGGTAGACTTACCCCTGATTGGTATTCCCATTCTTCCGAGCAGGGTATATCTGCGTCTGATTCAACGTCGTAAGTGTCGATTGTAGGCTCAAGGGCGTTTACGCGCATCACCATTCCTTGAAACTTAAGGTACCACCAAGTCCGTCGATAGCTCTCAGCCCAAACCGTGTCCGATGTACGATCTGCGAAGCATTTGCGGTGCATGCCAAGCTCTATCGCCATTTCCCAACTTCGTTTCGCAAAGCCAATGTAGTGTAGGAATTTGCTTTCGCCGAAAGCAATGACGGCTAGGAGATATAGACCCTGTATAGACTGGACCGTGAACGGCAGGGGGCCACAAGCCGCAGAATATGCTGCTTCCCGCAGGTCATTTAACTGAGCATGGCCGACGTACAAGGCGCCGCATAGGTTGATGACGGAAAGTAAGAAGTGATAGAGGTTGGGATCGGACTCGACATATATAAGAAAGAATCTTTTCGGGGGGAGAACGGGGTGGCCATGATGGAAATGATCGAAGAAAGCATCAACTAGCGATTCATTCGTGTTCGTGTCGGCTGGTCTTGATGCTGACCAGCCATCTGGTAGGCTTTTTGGGACATCAAAGGGTAGCTGCAGAGGCGCGCTCTTGGTTGCTCGGCTGATATGCTGTGGTGAGGATGTCGGTGGCGTATCTACTATTAAACTCCGCTTTTTCGGATCCCGTATGCCTCGCCTTGACTTGGTATAATAACATGGCTTTCCTTCAACTAAACATCGGCGGCAAGCGGGCTGCGTCGCATCACATTTTACGCTGTAACTAGCTATTTAGAAACCTGTCTGCGGAGTAGGAGGACGGCGCCTATGCATGATGCGCGATGGCGAAATAGCCAGGCATCGCATTTAGGAAAGGGTCAGGCGTTCAGGCTCGGATAAACATACTGCTTGCTACGACACTGGACGCATGCCAACGAGACACGGATGCCCGTTTTAGATCGGCTGCTTGGGTGTTTCGAATCAGAGGCCTCAGGAGAGGATTCGGCTGGCGTTCGACGGTCAATATCACCTGAAGCTTTCCTGTTATCGTGGGCCATTGCATTCAGTCAAGACTTGTTTTGAGCTTGGAGGCTAAAACATGGATATGGGCGACAGCGGGCTGAATGCCAATTAGTCTCTGTGGTATTTGAACTTCAGAAGGAATCTAGCGGCATTGAGTTGGCACACTGAAACGGCAGATAATGCATCCTCTCCGTCATAGGGCTGGAGTGATCATATATTGGTATGGGCTGAGGGCTCCATCACCCTCGTCATCTGGGTCCTAGCAAGGATTGTCCCCATGCACGTCTGCACTCGACGGCTTAACCTGGAGACATGATCCTTCTGGGAACCAGGGACCCTGCTATTCAACATCCGAAGCTAAAGATTCTCGAATCAAAATGATATTTTCAGTAGGCCGGAGGCCGGACCAAGCAAGCTATCCTACAGAGGCAGTGAAGAGAAATGATATCAAGCCACGGTGACCTGACCAACGTGGCCGTAACCGCGGGCGCCTACAGGCTCCCGCAGCCGAGAGAGTGGGATAGAGACTGCGAGGGGCGGCCAGGGTTGTTGTTTGGTTGCAGGCAAGGATGAGCGAGGCGGCAGTACAGCGGATGCTACCCCAGGGCCTCAGGGTGTTGCGTTTGCTGACGTTCGAGGTTCTATGCATCGTCTTACGGCATCAAACCGCAGACCAATGGCCGGCTGCTGAGAAGATTTCAGCCCAGCGTAACCAAGGCAAACCACCCCCAGTATCATGAGCATACTACAAGTACGTATGTACGTAGGATCTCGCCCATGGGAACGCCCGCACGTACAGGTACTAGTATAATTTCAATCGCGAGTGATCCAATGAGCATGACTGTGGAGCGCCAGGATCTGGCCGGGGTTCTTTTGTTTTATTCAACTTGGCCGTATCTGGCTTGGTGAAGCTCAGCACGGCATGCAAGTCCCTTTTGGTGGGATAACGATGAACAAGGATTGTGTAAACGTCGAAATGTACCGGCCCAGAATTTCCCAAGGGACAGGCGTCTGTCAGCATGGTGGCAAAACCCGACAGAGAGAGAATGCGAGCATGCCTACGTACTCCGTACCTGTTAGTTATAAGGGTCAGTGACGGCGCAACACACTTCAACGTTGGGGGCCAAACGACGAGAGTGCGAGAGTGCTATCTCGACTAGAGTCTGCGTGTGGCTGCTGTGGCTGATGAAATAAGCCAATATTGCAGTTGCAGGTCTTGGCACAAAGCGTCCCGGGACTTGGCGTACCGAGGCTGACACATGGGATTGATTTAGCAAACCATGCAGGTGCTGCTGGTGGTGTACCTCGGCCAGTGGGTCGAGCTGGCCAGTCGGCGAGTCGGCGAGTTGGCGGGTCGGCATTGCCGCAGCAAGCAAGCATCACGATTACCTCAACATCCATCCTATCGTCGCGCGCAACCGCCTCTTTCGTAGCCATTGGGCAACGTAGCGACTCCAAGCGACCCGGCGTTATCTGTCTGCACTGCGATACACATGTAATCAATGAATCAATTGCTTCCGTCGCTGTCCTGTCTCCCCGCCTCCAGCGTCTCCCCGTCTTCCTCGTGACAGCTGTTGTTGCATCCCCTCCGACCTTCCACACGCCCGTTCAGCGGCCCTATCGAGACTGACCCGGCGCTCGCCCGTGCCTGTGCTCGTCGCGCTCGAGCTCTCGCCACCGAGCCCGACAACAATGACAGCGTAGCCCTTCACCGTCCAACGAACAGCGCAACCCCCGTCATCCGTCGTCCCGGGAACCGGCCCCCATGAGTGCCACCAGCTTTGCGCAGGCCCAGCAGCGCCTGGCTGCGCGGCGGCAGGCCCGTGAACGAGAGGCCCAGGCGCAGCTAGCCGCGCATCGCGAAGCCTCGCGCGCCTGGTCGCGGGTCGGTCGCCTGCCCTTCCCTCTCGACCGTCTGGGGTCGACATCGTTGTCTGCGTGGGAGCTGATCTCATCGCGCGAGGGCACCAGGCCTGCCTTTCGAGTCGGACAGGTCGACGCCGAGCTATTAGACGAAGACCTGGTCCAGCAACTACGCGATCAGGTCGGCGAGGCTCTGAAATATTGGGGGGCCAACCTTCGGGACGACTGGTCGGCCGAGATCCTCCTCGCTCTCCGCGCTATACTATTTAAGCTCACCGTTTGGGATCATGACGCCACCTACGGTGCTGCCCTGCAGAACCTGAAATACACAGATGCTCGCCGTGGAGGCCCTGTCTTGATACCTCCGAGTAAATGGCAGAAGAGCTTATATGGCCTGGTGACGGTTGGCGGCAAATATGGCTGGACAAAGTGGGAGGACTGGCTCCTAGATCGAGATAACGGTGATAACGAGCCCTCGCCTCTGGTGAGGCGATTATCCGGCCTTACGACACGCATCACGACTCTACATTCAATGGCGGCCTTCGTCTCCTTCCTCGTGTTTCTCCTACAAGGCAGATACCGCACAATCCTCGACCGACTACTACGGATGCGCCTAGCTCCCCCAACCAACCAAGTCAACCGTGAAGTCTCCTTTGAATACTTGAATCGTCAACTTGTCTGGCATGCATTCACCGAATTCCTTCTATTCGTCCTGCCTCTAGTGGGCATCAACCGATGGAGACGCTGGCTGAGCCGTACGTGGAGGAAGACGAAAGAACTCGTTCACGTCCAGCCCGAGGGTGATGCGGGAGATAAAAAGGGCGAGTTTGCCTTCCTCCCCGAACGTACTTGTGCCATATGCTATCAGGACCAGAACAGCGCGGTTTCTGAGACCGATGTCTTGGCAGCGGCCTCATCTGGTGGCGTGGTGGGGTCTGCACAGACAGATATCACCAACCCGTACGAGACAATCCCGTGCGGGTGCATCTACTGCTTTGTCTGCGTTGCAACTCGTCTGGAACGAGAGGAGGGCGAGGGCTGGACTTGCCTACGTTGTGGGGAACTCGTCAAGGAATGTAAACCCTGGAGCGGCGATGTTCTAGAAGAGCCAACCAGAGATTCCCCTTCCGGCACAAAGCGCGTCGGCTTTGCTGATGAACAGGATGCTAGCACTCATTCCGACAGAGAGAGTGAAGTTGAATCCCGGAATTCAGAGCTTGCTATTAATGCATACGATAGTCCTGACGATACGGACTCTGAAATCTATGAAGAAGAAGAAGCTGGAGTGGACGATGACTTTGAGGATTAAAGGCCATTGAACGACACAAACGCCGACTTCTTTATGAATCGTGCAGTTTGAGTTCATGCCTCCTCGAAAAAGCGTTTCCAAGCCCAACTGAGATGCTCAAGCAACCCGCCGTACTGCTACTTTCTAGCGGTCATCTTTGAGTTTATCCATAGATCGATGAAACAAGGGCTTCTTAACGTCCCTCCCAATCAACTCTACTATGTCACAAGTACGAATACTTGAGGCAACCCTTGACCAATCTTGTGTTTGGATTCGTCATTTTTTTCAGCTCTGTAAGGGCTTGGGGAAGCATGTCCGATTATTCGCATGATGGCTACTGTCGGTCTATTCTGAAACCAATTCTTCCACCTACACCACCAGACCAGAGTGCGAAGAGACTCGGAAAAGGGGATAGTGTTCAGTTGGCAACAGACTGCTCCACCCCAGACGGAGGAACGCGAATACAATCGAGCGCCATGAGATCGCCCACTTAGCTCCCCCAAGGAAACCCACCACACAAGCGATTGCCGAATATCCAAGACGGTGCCAGCGATGCAGCGCAGAGGAGCACCATTGTCTCGAGGTCTAGCAATTCATCCGCACAGAAAATGATCGTCTTCCCGGCGGCCGGGGATCTCACGGCGGAGGAACACGCACGCTCCCGAATCCGCAGGCAACACTTGGACAGGAACTCCACTTGCACTTTGCGGTGACTTGATTCTTCTCCTGCCCACCGGCATACACATATGTATCAACACTGTACATACTCCCAAAAACGCGGTCTAGCTACCAACCCAGCGTACTTAATGTGTGTACATATCATATATCCCCACGAGGCCCATGTCGTCTGCATCGAATTCCAGCAGGGCGAATGCGCGACGGGGCTCTTATCATTATACAAATAAAAATAAAATACCTGCCTGATAGTAGTACAGTCTGAGACCTCCCTTTGATTAAGTAGGTAGATGAAGTAATCGACTTGGGGGGAAATAAATTGAAGAGAATACCTACCTAGTTAGTACCCCCTGAAAAACCATCAGTGAGGCAATCTAACTAGCAGTCGACAACACTTTGTTCCCCCCTCTTGAGACTGAAGTTAGTCCACCTCGTCTCATCTCTGTTTTCTGTTTTTGTTTCCTGCTATTGAGAGACACAAGCCCACGTCCTTGGGTGTCGAGCATATAATAGAAGCGCGAGCTCCCCACCCACTTAGCCTGATGGGAAAGAGGCATCATGCGTATGCCGACTTCCAAGCCCATACCCTAATCCCGACAACGGAAGACTTATTATATCTAATAGATAGACAACGGCATCAGCGTCATATAGGCACATACAAATAAGTAGTTACTCGATCATCAGCCACGCTGTGCGAAGATGATAATCACACCAACTTGCAATCCAACCCTTACATACCCAACCCAGGGACCAAACAAAGCCCTCCGACCGAGTAAGCTTGATATGCAGGGAGCACAAAGCACACCCAACATAGACATCCGGTCCAAAGCAGAAGAAGGGCGGGTATCTCATGAGATTCATTTTCTAGTAGGAGAAACTCTCGCCTCTTGTTTCTATACTCCCCCCGGGTGCGATATTGCTAACTTAGGTATGTACGCACTATTGCCTCAACACGCCCGGCTGGTACGCGCAAGGCGCGTCATCTCCATGTAAACGGTTCCCCGGAATAGCGTCCAAAACACAGAGCGTGAAAGAGGGCGACCCCATTCACCGCTTCCTTCCTGCTCCTCACCGTCTGCCATCTACATTACTTCTCGTGTAGGTATTACGCTGGGTGCGGCGGGGCAGATCATCTATCCCCAAGACCCTGGAAGCCTGCAAGAACGTCCTTATCTACATTTGCCAGCCACTGTTGAAATGTCTCTTCGCCAACAAGGCCCGCGAGGCCCTGTAGTCTCTCCTTGACAAACGCGTAGGAGACGACGGTGCGCACAGGGTCCGTGACGAATAACTCGCGCTCCACAATGTCTTTGTGAGTATCCCACTCATTAGGTGGGGGCTTCTCGGTACTGTAAAGTCCATCATTGCCGGGGGAATCGTCGTCCCAAAGCTGGTAGATAACGCTGGTCCACATAGAGAGATAGTCTTGTAACTTGCCTAGAACGAGACCTGCCATGGGTTGAGGGAGCTCAAGTAGGCGCGTGGTGCCAAGAAGGTTCAACTTGAGCCTATCTGGCTCCGCCATGCTATCGAAGCATGAAAACCACTCAGCACTGAGCCAGTTCCATATACTCTCAATTGGCCCCAGTACTCCAAGTATCGCCACAAGCGTCGAAGGATCTATAATGGCAATGCGGGACAGAATGGTAAAATACCCTCCCAAACTGAAGGTATCAAGGCGACTCTGTCTTCTCTTGGGTCCGGATGTCTGATGAGCATTATACGCGTCATGTATCCCCTCAACGAGATGTTTAATGAACCCCGTCTCCATCATGTCATGTAACAATAATTGGAATCCCTGGTCGCCACCAAGCTGGTGAGACAGACGCAGGGTCATTTCAATATGCCCCAGAGTCATACTCACCTGTTCGTGGCTTTTGCCGTCCAGAGAGGCTAAAAGTGACCGCAAGAGGGGTTGACGATATTGGTCCTGAAGAAGCACTTCGGGGGCTGAGGCAATGTAAGTGCCGACAATCGAGGCACACGTGTCAGCATGATCATTCTGGTCTGCAAGTAGTTTGATACCGACACTGGCGAGACTGATAAGGTCAGACGATAACGGAGGCGGACTATGTTGCAGAATATGAAGCCAAAGGTTCAATGCTTCCTCGATGAGATAGATAGAGGTATCAGTGCCCGCTTGCGTAGCCTCGTTGATCAATGGTAGCATTAGAGGATGATAGCGTTGAGAATCTGCTTTCATGGCGACGACAAGGCTCAGCAAGATAGCCAGAACGGCTTGTTTCATCATGAAACCCAAATCGCCTGCCGAGTCCCAGATACTTGGTAGCGCATCCATCACAAGATTGCTATATTGAATTACGCTAGTGTCCATCCGCGAAATGAGACTCCGAAGCGTCTCGATGATAGCTAGTTTTGTCTCGTCGACCTCTATGACCTCCACTAAGCCTATGAGCTCTTTTAGCACATCTGGTGCATGAGGAGCGAAGATGGCTTCGTCAAACCCGAAATCATCTACCACGTCCTTGAACTGTCTTGCAGCTGTGATTCGAACAACAATATCATTATAGGGGTCATTGGAATTGAGAAAGTGCCTGAAGATCTCATAAATCAAAGGACGAGACTCATCCGAAATCTTTACTGGCACCCATTGACTTAAGAGGATGGCAATACGCCGCCGGAGAATTTGACACATAGAGACTGCTTGCACAGCATCACTGACGACTACTGTTTTCAATACAGTATCGAAATCAAAATGACGTTCTACCAAAGCGGCTGCCAGGCCCATTGCCGTATAGACAGCCTCTTTAGTGGTAATGCTGGCTTGTGGATCTTGAACTGTTGCGAAATAGGACAACAGAGGATTCAGTAGAAGGCCTTTGTAATGTGTGAGGAGATCCAGGAATAGCTTTTCAGCACACGGCCGGACTTCCCACTCGTAGGCATTACCCTGGCTCTCTTCTCGTTGCTCCCATTCCTGTGGATCTTCTCCCCAAGCGTCCATATCCGCTTTCCTAAAAACTAAAAGACGAGAGATGATAGTTTGCGCCATCTGACTAACAAAGTCATCCGAGAAGAGTTGCGATTTGATCGCTGCGATTGCTTCCTGCTGTTGTTGGGTATCTTCCTTTGAGCGGTATCTTATCGTTTGAACAGGACGGTGCGTCATTTTGACACAGGCTCTCATAAGGAGGAGGCCTTTTAGAGCAAGCTTTTCGAGCAGGGGACCTTCGGCCTTTGACTTTGCGTCGCTTGAAGAGCCAGCCTGACGAATTCCTTCTGATTGGCCGAAAACTAGCGAGAACTCAGCAACCAGGCTCCAATATGCCCGAGAGAGCTCGGGAGAGCCAGGGAGAGCGGCGAAACTGGCAGGGTGTGAATTCGCCATGTCGACATGGAGCTTTGTGAACTGGAGAAGATGATTCGCAAGATCTGGATACCTGTCATCCACCATAACGAGCAGCTGTCCCAGTTGTGACTGAGAAAATGACCAAATCCGCTGAACAGCTTCGTCTCTATGGGGGTGTTTGTATCCGAAAAGAAGAAGGCGACGAAGAATCTTGAACGCCATCAGGCTGTTCCCCATGGCTGACACGGCACGCTGCTCATCGCCTTGACCACTAGTCATAAAATTCAACCACAGGCTCGTCTTAGCATCGTAGATTTCGCCGAGCAACCGTACGAGCTGCGGAGCCATAGTCTGCAGTGCATGCTGGGATTTCAACAAACGTGCTGTGCCTAACTCCTTCACGATGCGTAGCAGGATCAACAAAGCACCAGCGAGGGGCTGATCATTGTCCCGTAACGCCGTGATCTGGGCCACGAGGTCGTCTAGGGCGTCAGGCCATTCCGAGGGGACATCGATGCGCACGATCTTGGCGATCACGAGGGCATTGTGCAAGGCGAGTTGCGAATCCGGCTCGCCTATGGAGCCGCGGAACAGATTAGAGCGGATCTGGTGTTTCTGGGCAGGTTGGATTGCATTTTTGACAGAGTGGGCGCGCCAGCAGTTGTCGATGCCGTTCTTCAGCTGGATGATAGCGAGGAAACGGATTTCTCGGGGTAAGCTAGTGTCGAGGAAGACTTCCTGTATCCAAACAAGTCAGCTAGCTTCGTAGACACAGCTTGGCTATCCCCGGTCTCGGGGAGAGGGCACAAGTTGCTAAGCTCTGGAAGCATCGTACCTGTAGCGTGGGATAGTAGTCCGCGTGGCTCTGCCAAGCGGACAGCTGCTGACCAGCAGCCTGGCGTTTGTGGTGGTCCTGGGAGCTCGAGGCCGACTGCAGAGCACGGCACAGTTCCAGACGGCTCAGTGGGTTTGCCGAGCCAGGCACCTCGATGGCAAAATTCATGTTTCGAGACGAGGAAGGCTAAGCGGTCATGTGTGAGGGCTCCTGCGATCCGAGTGGGGGATGCACGATCTCATGATGGCGTTCTAGTCGTGATCGAGGTCATGGCTTTGGTTGGGAAGTTTTGTGAGATCTGGTTGTTGGCGGGGGTGGTTAAGCCAGAGGCGGGGCACCTTACAGCTTATAGCCAAGTACCTAAGGCTACTGCTACGGGTGCCTGCCTGCCTGCAAGGTACCTTCCTGGAGTTGCTCGCAAGTATGGCAACAAGAGGTAGGTGCTAAGGAGGTAGTCACGTACTCCTTCTGGGCAAAAACAAAAGTCAACTCAAGTGCCTACGTTAAGTACGTACTTAGGTACTTAAGGACAAGAGATAATGATTAGGCCATGCGGCCGGTTAGGAGGTATTCATCCTCGATACAAGACGCCCCCCATCGCCCTGCCCCCAACACAACTTGTAGCCTTAGAATTCAGCTTCTACGCACCAGCTACCAGGAAACCACCATACTCTAGCCCCGAGGCCGCACTTGTTGCCGTGCAACAAGGTCGTAGCTACCATAGTGGGAAAAGTTAAGCCACCGTGCATTCATCGTAGAACATCATTTAATTATTGGTCAACAGTTTGCAGGGCACGTGAACTAAGGCAGCACAAAGACCAGTGGATGCAAACATGAATCTATTAGCTATTATAGAAGGCTGACGTCGGCTTATGCATGCCGTATGAGTGGCAAGACACATGCACGACATGCAGCGGGCATGGGAGACTTTCCAGACGACAAGCTGTTGCACCTAAGTCTAGATGGCTCTTCCCATTTGAGTCAGCGTAGCTGATTTTTTTGTCTTGTTTCTGGTATTCGACAGATCGAGAAACGATCGTCGACAAAAGATTGTTGCTGTCAGGGTATACTGGGTATCAGTAGAAGTAGGAAATGTTGCGACGAAACAGAAGGCATATCTCGGTGCTCCCTAAGAAGCATGCAAAATCAATAGCGGGTAAAACAATTCATATGCCCCCCTCTCTTAACATCGTAGCCCTAGTCCATGCTTTGTCACTTGTACTCGCTCGAAAGATGGATGGTCGAACCATTGTAAGACGGGGTATTAGCTCAGAACCAGTCTTGGTAGGGGTATCTTGAAATGCAGATTCCGTCCCCGACCAATCCCAACAAGATGGTGTATCTCTGTAAGGAAAATCATTAGGTACCACGACAGGCTGTCCCTCATGGTTGGCGCACGCGCCCTAAGCGACTCGCACTCTATGCGGCGGCAGTGACGGGGGCCGGAGCGGCAGCAGCGGGCTTCTCAGCGGGAACCTCCTCGACGGCGGGCGCAGCAGAGACAGGCTCCTCAACTTTAGTGTCCTCGGTCTTCACGTCAGCGGCAGCCTCTGTAGCGGGCTCACCAGCAGCCTCAGAAGTCTCGGCAGCCTCTTCCGTGGCCTTCTCAGCGGGCTTCTCGGCAGGCTTGCTCTTCTTCACTGTCTGGCGTAGCTTGGAGAAGAAGGGAGTCTTCTTCTCACCCTCCTCATCAGAATTGGACTTGTCCTTCTTGCCGAAAGCAAATGGCAGAGACGATTTACGCTTGTCGCTCTTCACTTCCTTCTTATTCTCACCGTTGGTGGAGGGGGTGCCCTCTGCAGCCTCGGCAGAGGGGGTTGTTGGCGAAGCCACTTCGGTGGATAGAGGCTCAGTTGTTTCGACAGCGGGGATGACAGGGGCAGTCTCAGCAACCGCAGCCTCAGTAGCAGGAATCTCTTCTTTGGCGGGAGTCGTGGGAGCAGACTCGGGGTCGACCTTCTTCTTGCCAAATGACAGGCCAGCAAACAGGCTGGCGCGCTTGGTAGGAACGGGCTTGACAGGCTCTTTGGTCTCCTCAGCGGGAGCAGCCTCGGCCGCATCGGCAGATGTGGCCTCAGCCTCAGTAGCCGCGATAATTTGTTCAACTGGGGTAGGCTCAGTAGCAGCAGCGGCCTCAGTCTCCGCGGGTTTCTCCTCAGCTGGGACCTCCTTCTTGGCCTCTTCCTTTTTGCCCAAAAGGTTACCAAAGATGGAAGCGCGCTTGCGGCTGGCCGAGCGACGCTTGGGCTCCTCTTTCTTCTCTTCCTTGGGTTCCTCCTTATTTTCGTCCTTGGGCTCTTCAGCTGCCTCTGTAGCGGCCTCCTCCTTGGGGGCTTCGGCAGCAGCAACAACAGGCTTTTCCTCCTTTTTGGCAGGCTTCAAAGTCTCCAGAGTTTGTTTGTATGTTTCCGACTCCGTTATAGCGGTAGCCAGCTCCTTAGCCTCAGCGATCTTGAGCTTCAGTTGCTCGACCCAGTTGTCTCGATCAGCAGACGTGGGTGCCTTGAAAGCGTGTTTGTGACCCTTGGCAGTGAAATGGAACTTGTTGGAGCCGTCGATTGCAGGCTCGGATGCTTCCGACTGTGTATTGTTAGTATTTCTCCATCTCCATTACACGGTGTTGGCTATTGTTGACATACCAGTTGGATAACGCCAACCGGAGTGCTCTTATCCGATTCCTTGCCGTAAAACAACAGACCCTTTCCGGTCTCGGTAGCCCACGAGACAACATGGTGGGCGGCATCAGTTGCCTTCTCGTTTTTCAGGTAGGTCGCCAGCTTCTCCTTGTCCAGAGCATCATTTGCGAACCAAAAGTGGTTCTTGGCGTATAGCAGGTTCCTAAAAGGCAATCAGCAACTAGAACCCACAGTCCAAATGGTGCAAGGAGGCATACTTGGGGAAGTTAGCCGGGGCACCCTTGTGCTCCAGAGTACCGGCTTCGATCGGCTTCACTTCCTCCTTAGCCTCCTCGGCGGGGGCAGTCTCTTCAGCCTTAGTTTCGGCGGCAGCCTCAGCAGCAGGCGTCTCCAGGGCGACGGGCTCGACGACTGGTTCCGCAACGGCAGGTGTCGTCTCAGGGACGGCGACGGGCTTCTGTTCCTCGGCCATTTTATCGTGTGAGATGGGTATCGAAAAGAGAAAAGTAATTGGGTATCACAGTTGGGGGTATCTCAAAACAAGAAAGAGGAAAATAGCAACTCGATGTACTCTACCAAAGCTCAGGGTGCTGGGCTTCGTCTGACGGACCTAGCGTCGGCTGGCAGGTGACAGTGATTAATAAGGTCGGGACGGTGATGGGCAGACGGTGGGATGTCTGCTGTGTCTACAGGTGCGTGGACGGAAGTGGAAGAGGGAGGGAGGAGGGAAAAGAGGGTTGCAGCTTCGGCCGGGTCGTATTTATTTGTCTCGTGATTAAGAGCAGGGAGGGAGGACAAGGGAGACAGGTAG
Organism: Xylaria palmicola; assembly: GCA_022385595.1. Lineage (NCBI taxonomy): Eukaryota > Fungi > Ascomycota > Sordariomycetes > Xylariales > Xylariaceae > Xylaria > Xylaria palmicola. Next base: position 119,027 of record MU281412.1, read on the forward strand.
GTAGCCACCAGAAACCACACCACGGCAGGGCACTTCCACAGAGGACCGGGCTTCAGGCGATAATGGAGGTGTCTGAACCACTGTCCGTCCCAGCCGTTGCTATTGAAGGGCGCCAAGCAGGTAGGTAGTAGTAGCAAATAGGTAAGGGTTCTACGTAGGCAGATAGGTACGTACTTAGGTACGGAGTACGTGTAGCGCTAAGTACCTCCGTACATGAGACGCTAGGTAGCCGACTACAGGGAAGTTCCTGCCCGCAAGTGTACGTACCGCACCAAGCTCGTACGCATAGCGTGCGCCGGGAAGTTTACCTAGCGCTACAGGCTACAGGCTACAGGGGACCACCACTGCAGCAGAGGTGGGGCATTGGCGGGCCTTCCATTGCTCTGACCCCTGTAATCAAAAATTCAATCCAGCCTAACCCCACCAGAGCAGTACCTATCGTAGCCCAAGCCAATTACCCGATGTGGAAATTCTGCTTCAACGTGGTGAAAAGGGGGCAGCAAACCTCATTTAATGCAATTCTTTCTCCTCCACCGCCGGGACCTGTCCACTCTCCCCCTTTTCCACCTACCTAGGTACTGTCCACAGGTCACTATGCACACTATGCACACTATGCAGTCTAGCCCTGTCCTCAGAACTCGACTACCGACATCCCCACATCTCTTTCATGTCTAACCTTTGACGGACCGTCCTACTGACCATCCTTTTCTCCCCTCCGCCCACCTTTGTACACTAGTGTACCCGAGCAACATCAACGCCCCGGCGTCACTCCTTTGCTTCCCGCTCGAGCCATGCCCCAGCCATTGGCAATTTTGCAGTCATGAGCATCGCCCATCGTTATGAGACCACCGCCTCACGAGTATCCCATCTAAAGAAGTTGTGGTTGGTTGGACAAGACCAGCACAAAGGGTGGTTGTGGTGGTTGGGTCACTCGCCTTCAGTCGATACCTATCGTACTAGCAACGGACAGGTTATCCCTTTTAAAGACAATGTGTAGAACGATATAATCAACCCATGACTATAGTGGGTACAACGCCATCTTTATGTGATCGTACCATCTGCGCTGCTAGCCTCTAGCGGTCGTATAGTACCTAGGTATATAATCTGAGTCTTATTTATCTTAATTTTTTTTGTTCATTGTTTATTTGCCTACCTAGGTCATGGTACTTACTCAAGAGGTAGCAGTGGTGATTTCTTGACCTGGCTACAGACAGCCTCCTTGTTTTCTTTCCGCGATACCGCACCATATCTGATAGATCTATTTGTTTTGTTTGCACCTCTACAGTGTAAGTTGGCATGGCCAGTGGTGCAACACCCACCATTCTTTCCTCCTCTCGGGCCGTACTATCTTCTTGGGTATGCGATGCTGTTGCTGGGTCCTGCGCATCCCGTTCTTCTACTCCTACAGCATACCCCTTGCAGCATCTACGTACTATGTAGTCTAGTACGTAGCTATGCAATGGGACTAGAGTGATTCATCTCTACAGCGAAATTGCGGCACGGTTTAGCGTACACCACCACCGCCAGAATCTTCCGTGCCAAGGACGGCGAGCTCGTCCTACCCTCGCAGCACGTCTAGGGCCCTTTCGCAGCTCGTTCCCTGCCGCATCGACAGCTCGCTGTCCCGGCCGGTACCTGTTCTCCTTAAAACTGCTCGGCAGATATCCGAGCAATCCATGACCGGGTGTACAACTGGTACATCGCACGTCGCTTGTTTGTGCGTACTAGATAGTACTTACTATAGTAAGTAGTACACGTATCTGCGGGAAGAATGCTGGTCAGGGGGCAAATGAACTACTACTTGGTACGCTGGGTGACGATCATTCATCCCTCACCACCATGTCCACTCACTCACTTACCACGTACCTATTACACTACTGCAGGACCCAGGATCACTGGCAACGTTCTTGGCAAGACTAAAATGTCGTTGTTTGGGCCCTCATGGTCCAAACGGGTTCGCCAACTCTGATCTGCTTGCCCATTCGCACAACGGTCGAGCATGGAGCAGGTCACGGACAGCGAGGGGGGCCTGAGGCGCATGACTATCTGCCCGTTAGCAGTTTCAGGGGGGACCATGGGTGTTTGCAATAGGTCTAAGTAGGTACCAAGTAATACGTAGGTAGGGGGCTCTGCGTTCTATGCGATGCTGTGCAATACCTACGGCACCGGCATCGTTGGTACCCAGCAACCTCGCCTCAGTTACCGGTAATGCAGCAGTGCAATGCGCGATGTCCTCATGTATGCTTGCTGTGACGCGCGAGGGCAGGTCATGTTGTGACTCGAGGGCCAGAAAGCCCCTAGGCGAGTCTTGCGTCGCCGGCATGAATGAGCAAGACAAGGGCACAGGCTCGAGGCCCAATGTCGGCTTGTTGCTGGTCAGTACAAGTACATGCCTATCTGCATCATTGGGCCATAATTCGGGTAAATTGTACCATGGTGGAAAATTTTTAGCCACCCTACCGGTACTTTGTGCATCGTATGTCGTCGAGGAGAGAAGGGTACCGACGCCGGACATTGCTTCGTATTGGATGATAATATCTACAAGTACCCACCACAAACCTCCCACCTCCCACCTCAGGTACCAGTAGGTGCGTACTTGGAAAGAGACAGAAGGAGGGAAAGGGAAAAAAAAAAAAAAAGACTATCTAGACAAACCGGCGCTAGCCAGATCTGCCTAAAATTTTAAAATGAGGGTTGCATACAAGATGGATCCGCTCCCCATCCATCCCACCCAGCCCACCCAGCACCCACCCGGCTCTTCAACTGTCGATCGCCAGCGTGAAATGAGAGGACCCCCAAAATTGCCAGATTGCTACCGTATCAGCCTCTGGCGAAATCACAACTGTGACCACGCTGCAGCACACGCTCGGCACTATAGTACAGTGGGTCTCGAGAAGTCCCGTCCGAGCACCAGTTTTACACCAAAACTCACTTACTTTGTTATTAACTTTCTTTACAAATTTATATATAATAAAATTTAGAAAAAAAAGTTTTAAGGAGTTTAAATTAAAGTAAATCTTAAAAAGTAAACTATAAAAATTTAAAAAATGTTTTAGTACTAGTTTTTAAGGTTTAAAAAAAGATACATTAAAATACATTAGGTTTTAAAAGTAAATAAATTAATATATAATTCAAATTAAATTATAAAAATAAGCTACTTGAATTTTAAATTTATTTATTCATATATACTTATAAAAGAAAAATTTAAAAAAAATTAAATTAAATATATATATAGTTTTAATTTTTTATTTTTAGTAATAAAAATATATATATATTAAAAAAATTAAATAAAAAGAAAAGCTAATTTTTATTTTTTTTAACTCCTAATTAAATATTATTTATAAGATTAACATTTAAAAACTTATTTTTATTAATTTATTTTAATATAAGTTTATTTAGTTTTTTTTATTTTAAAATTTAATATATATATATATACTTAATTTTAACTTTTAAATTTCTTAATAAATATTAAGTTAATAATTAAAAAACTTATATAAATAAATTTTAAATAAATTAATACCTAGTATTTTTATTAGTTTTAATTTTAAGAAGTACTTTTTAGTACTTACCCGGTCGGGACTTTCCGTGACCCACTGTACGTATCGCGTGGTATACACAGGGGATCATCTGCTACCTCCGTCAGCACGAGTATATCAGGTAACCACATCCGCGTCTCACCGCCCCGTCAGTCGGCCACTGGTTGCAAAGCTCGGTCAACCATTGTGCACTATCGGTTGAGAGAATCAAGTGACACGGATTCAGAGTCATCGGGGTGGGCCATCGAAGCTGACAAGGCCGGTTCTTGGGGCCCTATCGGGGTCACTTTGGGGGGGCCGTTGGCGCCCATCTCAGCCCTGAAGGCCCACCTCGATGGCTAAAGCTGCAGAGGACGGCTTCCGGTTCATTCTGCTTGTGCGCCTGGCCAGCGTCAGAAGGTTGTTGATTAGCCCCAGGCGGCCGAGGAAGTCCCAACAACTGGCTGTCCGCTTGCAACTTGCATCGCGGGGGACTGGCATGACGGAATACGGCACGCAGAGTCCGGCCAGGCACGGCAGACCTACCGCGGACAGTCGTCATCTCATTACGCATCATCCGGTGCGCCCCAGCCCTGAAAGCAGGTAGGTTGGCTGCCTGCGCGCTGCTCGGGGCAGACGTCGCAGGGCTCGGTACCATTTCATCTGCCTTGAACTGCATAGTAGGTAGCTACCGGTAGCTCACGAGCACCTCCTTCGGCCATCCTTCGACTCTCGCCACGCCGATTGCACGGGCACGGGCCAAGATCCGCTGTACTACGTGCATAGTTGAAATTGCTAGGCTTGGATGGTTTGTCCAATAATGGTGGAAAGGCGAGCACGCACCAGGTCGTTGCTAGCAATATCCCTGTTTCTGCTCTCCGCCGCTAACGAGCTCGAGGCATCCGATACGTGATCAATTCGACAGGTCTATGTGACTATCCACCCAACATATTACTGAGGTCCATCCGTTCCTAATCGCGGCAAGGCGGCTCAGTAGGGAGCACTGTATATACGCGCTTGTATACATAGTAGTAGTATCAGGACCTTGGTTGGATCATCAACTACACACTCTAATAGACCCCCGCTAACCCCCTCGGCATCATTTGCCCTGAAGAAGCTCCTACATAGACGATAACCACCAATAAGTTAGCTGTATATCAGGAGAAAACGATAAGTCCAGACCGCATCGCGCCGGCCACGGCTTTTCAACGCCTTACGCTAAGCCTACGCCAGCCTTATACTCCGGATCCGATTCGTTACCATCAACCGCCGCACGCTGTACAATGATCCAGATAACTTTAGGATTGCAGAGGGACATGATAGTGCAGATCCTAACTGACACGATTTTGACCTGAATCTGATATGTGACTGGCGCTGCTTGCTGCCTTCCGAGGTTGGTCACATCGCCCTATACGTAACATTGTAGCGGACCCCGCATGAGCGTCTGGTTTCCTGTACTATCGTTTCGAATTCCTTGAGCTCATATATCGTCAAATACCTACCGGTTGCTATCCACTAAAGTCACGTATTGCCTAACACTACCTAATCGTTCACCAGGTTTCAAAATCATCACCACCGACCATTCGCACGCTTGTAGTCGGTATTGTTCCACCCAGTTCGTTGTCGACGCACCTCGACTTGTCCGCCGAGAGGGAGCTCGCGAACCATTGGCCAGGATTCATGATGGTGTAATACCCAAGCATGTGTCACAGGATCTCCGCACCATTGTCAAACATTTCACGTGCATCACATGCGCGGTGGTTAAATCCTCAGGTCGTTATCGGTACTTACTTAGGTTAGATGTGTCTATCACGCGCATCTCGGCTGGCTTGATATGACCCGCATGCCATACATACCTAGTACACCTGGAGGATCATCACGAATCACTCCAATCTTATCAACAGTTCTTGGGCATTGTCGCTTGCCAAGAATTACTGCAACGTCTCTTCTCGGCGGTTTCTACCCCTCACCCACAATTATTAATCTTTTTTTTTTTTTTTTTTTTTTTTTTGCCGCGTGCTGGAGTGTCCATCCCCTATCGTCCGAACACACTCTAACAACTTGTGTCTCTACTACAAGCCGGAGGCTACCAGCGGACTCGAGACGTACGGGCTGCGGAGTACATATGACTGTGCATATTGATGGCTGCAGAGGGGATGTTGTCGTGACGAGGAGACGTCCACTCCTATCTACAATGGGCCGTAGCAGCCCAGCCGACAGGAATGGTTGGCCATCTAATAATACCACTTGAGCATGATAACCTGCAGCATGCATGAGCACGCGACCAGCTCCCACTATCTCGCATCCCACACCTACAACGCCACCACCTTGGCCCGGCCAACCCAATCACAGGACCGGAGCGTTGTAGTGTAGTGCGATTCTCGCTTGCTCCAAGTTCCAGACTTCTTGCCAGAAATTAGCATTTTATTCCACGGCGCGGTAACAATCCTTTCGTAGTTAGCCGGCCGGGAAATCGAGCACCCCGCGTCCTGCAGATCATCGTCTGGGCTTTCGGCACGGGCAGAGTTCCCCCCTCTGCGTCTGCGTCAACCGTTCTAAATATGCTCACTCGCATAACCAGCATGGGACACATGGTCAAACGCTTGATACCCGATACCAGCAAATCAACGATGTGCTCTGTCACGAGTAGGTACCTGCGACACTGCGCTTCCGAGCTCCGTCCGATTCGTGCCTGTATGGCTAGTTCCTCAGATAGCGTCATGGGTCATGCGGTTCACCCAGCATTTCCCGAGGGGTTTGCTTTGGAGTCTAGAAGCAGCCCGCGGGGCATCTTATCATGGCGATGATTCTCGAGATCGACCACTGACGCAAAAGGCGGTAAGTTGCATCGCAAGTAGAGACCTGCATAATATCGTATCTATTGGCCGGGGAGGGAGTGGGTGGTTGTGTGGTTCTGGCATCGCCCCTTTCACCACTATTTTGCTGGGCCGGACGGCTCCGCGGTTACGTGTGTCAATTCTCCCTGCCTGGCAAGAGCCCGTCCACCCGTCGTCGTAGCACTACGCGGAGCACATTGATTACCCACCTATCCCGCTCCATTACTGGAGCACACAACGGGAATATTTGTATGATCCCATGCGACATAGGCGATGTGACAGTAGTGGTGATTCAGGAGCACTACACAGGGACAGGGAAGAAAGAATCAGCTCAGATGATGGGACATGAGCTAGCATTGCGAAAGACATTGGCTAACATATATATATGAATTCTTCGAAGCGACATGGGTCTAATTGATCCACGCTCCTGGTAGAACTAGTCATTTCAAGGCCCTTTTCAAAACCATCACGTACTGGCTAGAGTCTTCATACTTCAGTGACTTGACCCAAACTAAGCCAGCCCTTTCCACCAAAGCCCTGTATTCATTGAGGGCCCTTCCTCTCGCCCCGAAAAACATTCCCATGACTATGTCCACATAACAGTCTTGCCAGCTCGCGTTGGCATCTGGCATTGCACTACCATCAATGATCATGACAGACTCAATGTCCATCACTCTGCATATTTGGCTCAGAATCTCGATACACTCTTCGTCAGGCCAGTTATACAAAATGTTACGAAGATGGTAGATCTTTGCGGCCTTAATAAACTGCTCTTTAAAGAAGTCGTGATCGTAGTGCTCAATTGTCTCTTGGCATGAGTCGATTTTGATGAGCGTTGCCTACAGATCTTGATTGATGATTCTGCCATTCCAGTGGGGATACTTCAGTCGAATTTGAGCGCATACGTGGCCATTCCCGCCGCCGACATCTACAAACATTGGTGTGCTCGCATGGGACAGGCTTTGAATGAACTCATCGAGCGACAAAATGGTGGAGATCGGTCCTTGTTGCTTCTGCGACTCTGCCATCCATGTCTGAAAATCTGCTCGGGCGTTGGGGTGGCCGACGAACCACTCATACATTGACTCCGAAGGTGCGTTGCCGACCTGGAAAGCCGTCTTCGTCAACTGGGACATATCCTGAAAGGCGTTGTCGGCAAGGAGAGCCGGCAGTCCCACGGCCGACGGCATTATGCAATCTGTCCCAAATCGAAGCCCGGCGGCGAATCCCTGGCTGGCAAGAAACGGGGTGAGTTCAGATGCCTCCCACATGTCGGCGGATGGTGAACTGATGTGATTCTGGGATGCAAGATAACGTAGTATACGAGCTTTCGAATGTTAGAATACCAGCTAAAAATTGAGACTGCAACTGGGGATCAAGTGAACTGTTATTACTATTAAAATACAGCAGCAAATAAAATTCTAGTAAACCAACTCGTCGTATAAACCAAGCAACTGTAAACAAAGTATCGAAACCAAAGGATATAGCGACCTCTTCTAGCAGCCAGTCGGAATCCCACTGCTATAGTGCACGCGAATAAGATGAAAGAAGACCCGAGATCAAAGCCGGTCCCTTCGTTTCATGCGAGCGAGGGAGCAATTTGGCCCAGGGTCAAGGAAGCTGAACCAGGCCTGGCCATTGTGAGCATGCAATTGAGGATGAAGAGATAGATTGAGGGAATAATCTCAAACATTATATTTTGGGCTTTGCCTGACGCTAAATTGAAGTAGGCCCATTTCACTTGAGATCTCATGTCTACTATATATATTTCTTTTATTTAATTGTGTCAGGGAAACATTTGGCTCTTCCACCGTACTCCATGATCTACTCGTTGGTACCGCTCTCGGACGTTACTTCACGTGAGGGATGAATGCAGTACTTCATGCCAACGAGCCAACTTCAGCCAGCCTGAAGGATCCTTCACCCACTAGTCGCTGGGCTATGAGAGATTTGCGTCTCTAAGTCCTGCGTCTAGCGTCGTTATAAGGGAGGGTGCGGCGCAGTGCATCAGCACGAAGGGGTGTTATGTACACAGACATAACTACCTGGCTTTACCTTGTTAGGGAAAGGCTCCGAAGAGGCACCCAGCCTGTTTTATTATCCTTGGGCGTTCGCTAATTGTGGTAATAACAGTAGCAGTTATCAATGTGCTGAATATTACCTGCGCTGCAACCTGCATGGAATTCTGGTTATCGCGCATTATTGTTAGATATAGTTAACGATATAAGGACTAGGGGACACCCGCCAAAGAGGTATCTAGGCGGAGCAGGTCTGCAGAACTAACACCCCAGCCACCCATAAGAATTTTCGGTTCACGCCTACAGAATATATATCAGGCATACAGTAATTTGCTGAAACCTGACGAATATAGGAACATGCAATGTAACGCATGTGATATAACACTCACGTCCCATTGGCACCTGCTTACTTTCTATTGTTACTCAGAGGGGATACTCAGAGGGGAATAAAAGAAGCGCTCAATAAAAACAATTTGAAGTCCATTCTTAGTAACTCTTATAGTTCTTTCTACTCTTCATCACTCTTTCTTGCATGTTGTGCGTTCTGACTATCCGATAATATGACCACGAAATCTAACATAGCGCCATGGGCTGATGGGCCTTTCCCTTTGATTGAGGTTCCCTCAGTAAAGACAAAGGTATTCCCTAAGACCATGATGGAGCAGAGTAGTGCTAAAACGAAAAGAAGAGTGACCATTTCTACTTAACAGCCGCCTCAGAGATGACGCATGCCCACAATGTGTTAATCCGAAGCTTGAACGCCATCCTTCAACAGGGACCCCACATCCCTACCTCAACAGACGCAAATTACCGAGCAAAGGATGTCACTGACTTCCTCCACTATGTGTGCTGCTGGGTAAAGATGGTCCATCATCATCATTGGGTTGGGGAGGGGTTCATCTTCCCGGGGATGGGCAGGTTTGGTGGGGGACCGGGGTTGATGAACGAACCTCGGCATCAGCATGAGACCTTTCAAACCGGAATGAAAAACCTTGAATCGTACTCGACCATTACAAAGCCCCAGCAATACCAGTGGGTGGGCCCAAACGGGATGAAGCAGATTATTGACAGCTTCAGCAAGGACTTGACAAATCATTTGTATGCCGAGATTGGGGTGTTCCTCGAGCTGAGTGACCTTGACAGCGAGGAATATAAAAAGACCTGGGCCACAGCGGCAGCAGTAGCCAAGCAGTCCGGCAATCTCGCTCTGCTGGTGAGTACGGTACAGCGATCTGGATGCCAGAATCTTGTGTTGACAATTCAAAGTTCGAGATGGTTCCTATAGTGCTTGGGTCTGCCGACAAAACTTATGAAGGGGGACACGATTTCCCGCCATTCCCATGGATTATGCCGTACCTTGCTAACTACGGGTTTGCTTCCTGGAATGGCGCATGGAGATTTAATCCCTGCGAATTTTGGGGATAACCAAGGCCGTTGGCATTCGTGGGAAATGGTACTAATGGGGACTAACTTGCAAAAGGCAATCACGCCGCCAGATCTACCGATACTCGATTTCTATCTTAGATCACGGGTGTTCTGTCTTCGCCGTGATATTCGATATCGCTGCAGGGTAGTAGGCTTCATGTTTTGTTTTCATACCTGTTCAACTAGTATCTGTACCATGCTATGAATGGCAACCAGATATAATTATTCCCAATTAAATATACTCTAATGTCATACATATGAGTATATCATCCTCACAAGGCTATAAATTCTGTATATCATAACCGCCTTAGAACTCCGTTTAGACAAGTGGAAAGTGGTAGATGAGACACAAGTGTATATTCACTTCGCTGGATTCTCTTGTGCTCATATGCACGTACATGTTGTGAAAGCCCGGGACCTGCTATTTCTCAACCGGTTAGGTCTGTCCTACCTTCCGAGGGCCCACGAACTTGAGCTTGACGCCGCTACTTGCATATGAGGGAGTTGTTAATGTAGACTCGCGGCTAACAGCTACGTCTCGCTCCCATGACGTGTCAACAATCTCAAATTCTAATCGTTGAAGGAGTGTGGCTAGGGTCAACTGGATAAAGTTTGTAGCGAAGCTATTATCATCTTTAGACACGTGGTTTGCTTTGGTGAAGGTAAGTTACATACTCTCTGCCTGGGCATGCCCGACCGCCCTTTCCAAAAGCCACAAAATGTCGTTTTTCGTCAATTGGGTGTTCGCTCTGTAACCACCTTTCCGGCTTGAATTCAAGGGGTTCAGGGAAAACTGACGGGTCGAGAAGTAGAGCTCGATGGTTGACAGATATCGCAGTCTAGGAAGCCTATTAACTTGATCGCTTCATGAAGATTGGTGGGGTAAAACTTACGTAGGCGGGAATTGCCCAGTCACGGAAGGCGATCTCTTCATGACAGGTCAATGGCAGGCGGGCACCAACCGGGAATGTAATTCGTAGAATCTCCTTCATCGTTGCACGCTGGTTGTTTATTAGCCTTGACAATTCTGTGGATACTCCTCGTACTTACTAGATATGGAATATTGTTCAATTTCTGATATGTGAGTCTCTGGGATAGATCAGGATTCACAGAATCAATATCTTCACGAAGGCGCCGAAGGACTTCTGGATGTGATAGTACATAAAACATGCCTAACATCATTGATCGGCCAGGCGTAAATGATGCCATAAACATCTCCAAGCCCTCCTGAGCCATGCGAACAGGTGACTTTTCCTCGTCAGGAGCCTGGCTTCTGCGAATTACCGAAAATAGTGTTTCCGGGCTAGATATCTGTATTGAGTCTTGCTTTGAAGACGTCTTCGCCGATAAAGCAGGTTCAGTGGCGACAAAATGCTCAGCCGTTGTAACGACAAGCTGTATCGAGTGTTAGCCGGCATAAATTATGTGTGGTGCATTCTTACCTCTTCGAGAGCAAGAACCCGATCAATGTGACGCGACAGATATCGGAGAATTACGCGGGGTGTTTTGCGGGCTAGATACATTAGAGATGGCATGATCCTATATATTGGGGCAGTGGTGACAAGGAGCTCGACGGTCTCATTGTATTGCTCGGCCGTAATGAGATTATCTAACAGTTCAAGCGAGCTACCAAAGGCCCATGTAAAAAATGAATCAAAGGCAAGAGCTGCAAAGAAAGTGCGAATATTTGGTCGTCGCTCTCTTCTTGAAGAGAGAATGTCGCACAGATGATGAACTTTATCCGAGATCAAAGACTCCGACGCGATCACATTCGACCAGGAAAAGAATTGCGTATATGCTGCCCTCCTACTTCGATGGAGCTGATGATCAGGGGTGCTGAATGAACCTTTGGTGGTCCCGAGCATTGCAGAGAAGTTTGGATGTCTATCCCTAACTGCGGGTTGCGGTGCGTATAACTTGTCGTGGAAGTGCGCATCATTGACAGAAACCTCATCGGGGTTGATTCGTACAATAGGGCCATAAGCTGAATGTAGATTCCTTACATTCAGGGTGAATTGGGCACCCCCTTTGTGAATTAACTCATAGTACACCTCGTATAGGTGTGTCGCAGCAGCTAAACGAGGCCCTGGGAACTTCGCCAGTGGATGAAACCAGACCCGATATACAATTCGGCCTATGTAGAATGCAAGCCAAGCAATAAGGAGGGGTTTAAAGACTGATAACGAGCCGTCGTCACGATACAAGTACCCCATTATTTGATGATCGTCCAAATGAGATCCATTATATAGTGGTCCATGAAAGAAAGCAGTCCGAGTTACTCCTAGCCTATATACGAAGGGGCTCTAAGACAACTGATAATGTGATCTATCACAGATAAGAAGTTGTGCATCCCAAAAGTGACTCTTGCTTATCCTCCCCCGCCGTATTATGCAGGCTACCAAGCGGTGTAATTGGTAAAATTTGGATAAGGGTGTGCAACGTACCGAGGAACATAAGTGTTACACGCACACCGGCTGAGGAAGCTGATAGGCTGTAATTCCCGATATCTCGGGTAGTTGAATACGGCCTCAAGCAATGTAACCGAAGATCAGAGGTCCGAAGCGCGGGTCTTGGGCACCGACCGGAAGAGGAAATACCTAGCGAGAGGAGTGAGGCTATTGTTACACGCACACTAGTTGAGGAAGCTGATTGGCTGTGATACTCGATACCACGGGTAGTCGAATACGGCATCGAGCGAGGTAATCGGAGGTCGGAGGTCCGAAGCGAGGGTCTTAGACACAGGCTGAAGAGGAAATATCTAGCGAAGGAAGTGAGGCTACTCAGAGTACTAGAACCCAGCCAAACCCTCGGCCGAAGGGCAAGGAGAATAGATCTAGACAGGTCACCTTGACTCTAGTTGACTATTGTCTAAATATAAGACCCCCCTTAAAAGCCCTCTATACGAGTCCTTGTTACACATGACGATTTCACAGACTCGTTTTTTCATTCATTCAATGTGTTAATAAATGGTTCGCAGCCAGCTTCATCCTATGCAAGCAACTGTTTCTAGTCATGCACTGGGAGAGTTAGATACACACAATACAAGAGACGCTTTACTTCACCGGACCAAAGGGAGAACCATACATATTCCCAGTCTTACATTCATATTCCGAGACTGGGAAGGGGTCGCCATCGAACATGTGAACCCGTGGCTTCCTATCCTTCGGCAAAAAGTGGCAAAGAGGCTAGCTAAGTATGTGAACTTTTCCGACTCTATATACTACCTACCAGCTAACTCGGACTTCTAGCCTCCGGTTTGACGAGGAAAAGCAAAGGCACCTCGAGGCTGCAGATTTCGCCTACTTTACGGCGCTTTGGTGGCCGGACGCTCAACTTGAGCAACTTGAAACTCTTGCGTATCTTGTTATCTGGCTTTTTACCTGGGATGACGAGATTGATCAACCGACTGGACTTTACGCAGAAGACTACTCTGGCGCTCGATCTTACAGAGATGATACTCTCAATTTCGTAGCAGCTTGTCTCGGTCTTCTACCCAAACGCTCAATCCAGCTCCCGCTAAATGACATTATCCAGAGCTTTGACATAATTGGTTCATCATTACATGATTTATACGACTCGGAACAGTGCCGGCGCTTCTATGATAAGATTGCCCAGTTCATGTCAGCATCTCAAGTAGAACAGAAGTACCGGTTGACGGGGATTCTTCCGACCTTGGAAGAGTACTGGAACTTCCGACTTGGAACCAGCGCTGTGTATATCGGAACAGCAAGCGCAGAGTTCTCGTTAGGAATACGTCTGCCGCCCAAGATCATGAGGAGCGAATCGATGACGGCAATATGGAGACAAACCAACATCATAATCTCGATCACAAACGATCTGTTATCAATGAGAAAAGAGATAGAACGCGGCTGCATTGACAGCTTGGTTCCTCTTGTTTTTGCCTCATCCGATGATACAGGGATAGCAACATCGCAAGCAATACAGCTTTTGGAGGCCGCAAAGGCACAATTCGATCGATCGGCCACGGCGCTGATTCGTGAAGGAATACAAGCGGGCTACTCCGTAGAAGTCCAGAGATTTATTGAAGTTCAGAGAAGTAATTGCGTTGGTAATCTTATTTGGAGGTGAGCCCAGAATACCCAGTATCTCTCTATCGGACTAAGTTGCTCATCGTTGTTAGCCTCCAAACAAAACGATATAATATGGCAGAGGCGATGAATGAAGATGGAAGCCACACACTCACATTTTAGTGTTGCACCACTGAAAGGTTAAATGCATCTGATTCTTGATAGTGAAATAGTCATGCGATACCGTCACGCGCACTGTCCTTGGAGGAGAGCTTCACTCACGCGTTCTAAGGTATTACTCTCGCGGAGGATACAGTAGCGAGATCACTTTGGAAGAAGCGGACCAGTGCACACTCTCTAGTTGCGATCTGTAGAGGTAAGATTCGGATGATCCTTCTAAGTAGAAGGACCTAGTACTACAGGCCAGAGAGCCCTAAATTTATAGACATAAGAGAACACCTGACCCGGTCGCGCAAGCTCCCTATTATGTGACAATTACTTAGCACAATATAGATAGAATAGAAGGGGATTTAATTGATCGAAAAAGAAATCATCGTTATTCGTGATAAAAACTGAAGGCTAGCTGCGTGGTTGTTGTCTTTCGTAAATCATCGCGACCGGTAAGACCAATTATAGAAGAACCCCCTTTTTCTGCTTACGTAAGCCATATCCTTTCTCACCCTACTTCAATGTGTTCCTGTTCATTAAGTCTTCCAAGTAATTATAGTTCATGTAATTACGCAGCAATTTTTCATCATGAGCATCTCGGCGGCTTAGAGTTTCAGTGAAGTCCGGGGGTTGTTGTGACAATTGCATGTACCGTGACTGTCTGTCGGGTGAGCCCGACGCTCAACTGTGGCCTCCTCTGAAGCCGAAAACTGCGATTTGCATGATAAAAGCTGCGGTTTATTCCAGAGACCAAAAAACCATGATGTATTCTGGGGTCGAAACTGCTATTTGACCGATCAAAGCGCGAAAATCTCGAACGACTTTTCAGAAGTAAATAATACATTCGAGGAAGGGTGTGTGAAGAAGTAACTGCAGTACAGAGTTGTATGGTCCGTTGTGGCCTGTCCCTTCCTAGCCCCTGACTTCACCGGCGGTAACTACGCTGATAAAATCTGGTAGTTAGGTAGATTTCACGCCACGTACGCCATATTTCAGGCTATGAGGAAGTGAAGCTACCTATTGCGTGTCGCCCATTCCATTCTTTTAACTGCATGAGCAGGAGTAAGTTGGCTCATGCATTCTGCGTCTCCGAGGCATATTTACTCGTCATCAGATACGTAGCTTGCCTGTGCTTTCGAAACTTTGACATTACGTAACGAAACAACACAGACGTGTTTACCTTTCTTCCTGGGCTTCCTTGATACTCCCTCCACATTACCTTTACACAACATTCTACCTCTCCCCTCATACCGCAATAACCATCCACTGAACATCTCAGTCCTGCCTTCTGCTAGCATTTCTTTGATGCACATGCTCAGCACATATATGACTATTTACCTCATATCCTAACCCATCTGCATCGATATTTGCTCCTGCCGACTTATCCCAACGTTGACCTAATCTATTACAGACTATACACCATATCCACTCGAGGTTCCTATCCTTACGGTACCTACCCTACGTTATACAAGCTCGCAGTGACACCGAGCCGACAGAGAAAGAGCCACCGTGCTGCCTCAAACCACTTACACAATGGCCGACAATATTACCGGAAGTAGCACAGCTAGTTCGTCCTCTCCTTCCCAGTTGGCTACATCGAGGAAGGGGGTTGAGCGTCCACTCTTTCCAATAGACCTTGAGCCGCCGCTTGAGTTTGGCCGTTTATCAACGGTCCACGATGTGCCCCGCGGGCGAACTCCGCGAGACGGCGTAAATAGCTTCGTCTATGCCCGCTCGGGGGCCGAGGCAGGTTCAATCAATCATGGAATCGACCGAGGCAATGACGACTGGGTCAGGTCGAAAAAGATTGACATAATTAATCACCCAGAGTTCGAGGGGTACTACAACTACGA
Source organism: Xylaria palmicola (assembly GCA_022385595.1). Classification (NCBI taxonomy): domain Eukaryota; kingdom Fungi; phylum Ascomycota; class Sordariomycetes; order Xylariales; family Xylariaceae; genus Xylaria; species Xylaria palmicola. Next base: position 134,871 of record MU281412.1, read on the forward strand.
AGGACGGCAAATCACCCAGCTCACGCCCGACGAGAAAAGAACGCTGGAGATGGCGGTTCACTATCCCTACATACAGAATAACATCATGAGGGTAAGCAAGTCGCTAACGAGCTCAAGCTGCGTATGTTTACTGACTCCATGCTCCTAGGCACCCCTATATTTCCGCACACAGTCTTTCCGCCAACCCCCGGCGGAACAACCCGAGAAAGTCCGACGGGTCTTTGGAACACCTGAGATATTTGACCAGATCGTTTGCCACCTGTTCCCACGCATTGAAGATCTTGGCAATTTGTGTGGCACATCTCAGTTCATTGCAGAAAAGGTCCAGTCCTTATGGGTAAGTAGCTAACTTCGAAAGAATTCTCAAAATACTAGACTAACAGGGATTAGATGCACCTAGACGCTACTAGCCACGACTTTCTAGGCTGGGACCAAGACTGCCTGGCGGATGTGCGAAGCAGAGAGGTAGAGGAAATCGCCATAAAGGGGGATATCTGTCGGCGGACCTTCTCGCCAAGCATTATTATTTCTCCTGTTAGACCTCAAGACCAAGGTCCCACGAAAGAGGCGACATTTACCAAGTCTGGATATCCCATTACGGCAACTGTTGAGCAGCCCGAGGAAACCCATTTCGCCAACAGTATGGCGGCCCATTATAAGCTGCGTAAGTCTTATTTTTTTTTCTCGCAAGTTTCAAAGTTCTTACTTGCTAACTAGTGCCAAGTTCACCTATCATATCTGAACGGATCCTGGATTAAGCATCTGATCCTCCATGGTATGCCATGGGTAGTTTTGGATACGTTTCAATGTATCCTCCCTCATATGCCTAAATTAGAAGCCCTCGGCGTCCACCAATGTTTCCTACTCACATTAGGCGACACCCAAGCTTTCCTTCGCATTATCAACGCTACTAACGAAGAGCGTCATAAGCTTGAACCACCTCGACCCCATATTTCACTTGATTTTAGCCCGTTTTATTACAAGGGACCTGCATACAAGGCAGATGGAACTGGCCATATGGGCGAATATGGTGTCGTCCCCGAGGACACCGAGTGGCTATATAGCACACGAGCCGTTGTAGCACAGTTGTTAGGGATATGGAACCTATGCCGCGGCGGGGGCCAAGACTTCTTCACACCGGGCACGGGGTTCCGAGCATTTCTCGAGCGGCTTCCGATCCGTGGGATACAGCCGATTCTGAAAGCTATAGCGGCCGCCCATGATTTTAACAGCAAAAAGTACCATACAAGTAACCGGATTATTTCCAAGGAACTCGAACAAGCAATGGAGGTCACTGTGTGGCAAGACCTTATAATCTCTTGCAACTCTGGGCCGATGCTGCAGAAAAAGTTACACGACTTACTTATTGCTCGCGGAAATGTCACACTGTCATTATGTGCCGAATGCTACACAAAAATGCCAGCGTACTTTTTTTTAGCCGAAATCCTGCATCGTCGAAGAGAAGAGATTATCTGCCACGGTTGCCAGTTAAGCGCGCACCTCCCCAACCATAATTGGCGCCTACATTCAAACAGACGAAAAATAGCCCACCGCATATTCAGGGATCAGCACTGGAACCTCTTGCCTCTTCGCAAAGTCTTAAGGAATATCTCCAAACGCGCCAAGGAAGGAAGAGACGCTATCGTGTGTCTGCCCGGCATGGCGGATTCAAAGTTTCTTAGAAAAGCTAATGATCTATGGGGATACTATACTGCTACATTTCCTGATGAACTTAGGGTCATCCGGGCGGCTATAGATATTATTGATGAGAAGTACAATGCCCAGCCCTTCGAAGAGTGCCTTGCACTATCGGCGCAACGAGACGAGCTTGAAAAGGACGCGCTAAAGTTGGAGTATTATCTGGGCACCAACCAGCGTGACTGGTATAAGGGATCTCTGCACCGGGATTGTCGCAGTTGGGAGCTGGAGATTCGAGATAGGCGAGCCGACATGGTCATAGAAGCCGGGGCCTTCGTCAACCGCAGCCCAACTTATATCCTCGACTTTAGAAAGAATGTCGCCTCGATGCTGGGCCGTTCAGGCGGCCTGCCCGAGTATTGGAACGACGACTTGGAAGAAAATTCCAACCAGAAGGAATCCACAGCCAGTGGCCCGGTAAGGGCTCCCAGCCATGATATAGCCCAGGCTGGGGCCACTGCTGAGACGCAAGACGAGGGGGAAAATAACAATAACTGGAACCCAGACAACGCCACCCTGCAAGATGTCGCTATCCGCAGCACCGCAACAGGTTCATCTACTAGCGACATCCATCACGATACTTCCAACGGCAGAGAAACCCCAGGCAGCCGGACCAATCCTTCACCTAATCGGGTGCCTCCTCACAGGCGAAAACGCCAACCGCCTCCACCTTCACCCATACAACCAGCGACGCCGGCTACTAAGAATACGGTGCCTCTTAGCTACGCGGCCGCGGCGTCATCTAAGCCCACCCTACCCCCTGGAAAGGGGAATCAAACAGCTCCCCTCAGCTACGCAGCTGCGGCGGCATCGAGTCCCACCCGCCCTCCTGAGGAGAATAGAACGCCGCCTCATAGACGGACAGGCCCCCAACGCGGCCGAGGAAGGGGGGGCTTCCGAGGGAACAGACGTTAAACCCAAGGGTACTCACATACGGCAACCCGCGATCTCTATCTATACCAGAAAAACGGCCATTTATATTCTCCAACGGATTTCCGAGATCAGGTGTTGCGCGCATTTATAAAATTCTAGACGCCCTTCTGCCTTTGAGTTCTTGTCCTCATGATATGAACAGGCGACGATGAAACATATCCGAGAGACAAAGAGAAAAAAAAGGGGCTTTTGTATTTTATCTTCGAATTCCAGCGTTCTACAGCCAGTCCATCAAGCTTTGCCGCATTCCGGTCCGCATCATCTCATTCGACGCCCGCGTCTTGACGACAGACGCTTCAATGTCGGCTTCCATCACGTTAGTCCCAAAGGAGACGACGCATACACTTCATCCAGCGCCATAAAAGATTAAAAAAAAATCAGAATAAAAAAGGGGGTTGGCGGTGGCGGTTTTCGGTGGGCGGCAGGGAATCTCGCCCGAGCATATACTTTCTGCGATGAGTTTGACAGACTAGCGTTGTTCTCTTACACTTTCCCCCCTGTATCACCGACAGCATCAGAAATATTCCCAAAGCATTCATCCATTGCCTGATGATTCTTTTTACCATCAATCGATTTCGGCGTTTCTGACGTAGAGCGCAGCGCCAGGATTCGGCCGGAGGGAGCATCACCGGGAAGAGGGGGGCATGGGGATACGGCGCACGGGTTTCCACGGGATGGGATTTGCGCTTCAATTTTTTTTTTTTTTTTTTTTTCACCGTGCGTTTCTTCGCTACGGTTTAGAACTCGACGGCGGCGGGTTCCTCAAGGACGGAGTTGTCACGGGGGACAGCGGAGATGGATACTGCGATGGATTTTCATGGGATCAGACTATAAAGATCAATCTTTATCGAGAAAATATAAAAAATAAGAAAGGGAAAAAAGGAAAGGAAAACTCGGGAAAATGCGACTTTTTGACGATGCAACGTGAAATGACAATGTTAGGAACATCAGAGCCTTGACTTCGAGATGCTAGTATGACACGACCTGAAAGAACGGTCTTCAAGTTGGTTTGCGGGAGCCTCGTCTCGTCTACTTAATCAAGATGAATCAATCGTCGTCCTGATCGTGTTGGGCCAGGTCAGAAAGACATTGCTCGGGGAAACGTTGGGGCATCGACTGTGAAATAGGATCTGTAACTTTTCTATTTTGATCGTGACGCGTTCTGACCGAATCATGACGTGAAGGACAAAAAAAAAAATCAGTCGGTATGTAAATCGTGACTAGTTACTGTATTATTTGCAGTAGAACACGAAAGGGGAGCTCATATGGCGGGTGAACTTACTGGAGCTGCAGCTTCAACGAGTCCATTAGTAGTGGTACCCTATAGTGTTGACATCAATTAGACAAGAGCGCGGAAAATGCCATGCGAGAGAACCATCAGCTTGATCAAACCCCCTATTATAATGAGAGTGCACATAGTGGGGTAGTTCGCGGGTTACGACATCGTAAAGGCTTGACCTGGAACGTACAATGATGTAGTTTGCTAAACACAGGCAGGGCCTTCAGCTATATGGCAATATGGTAGACTAAGATAGTCGAGGTAGAAGAACGCACACTGTCAGTGCGATATACTCTAGAAAATGCCTAGTTCTAGCTAAATGAGTAGAGGCTTAAATAGACCATAATATCCAGCTATATCAACACGGTGTGCACTAGGCCGGGCCAGATCAATGACGCCAAAGGTAGAGGGGCACCGGGCATAGTTCTGTAAAAAGGACATAGCCAGTACACGACGAGTCAAAAGGTAAGCAGAGCTGTCTTGTATCTATCTACCGGGTATCATCTCTATCATTTCTAATGTACAAGTGGGGGTCGAATGGGAGCTGCGAACGATTAAGGGGCCTTGACAGCCTGGGAGAGGGAGACGATGTTCTTCAGACTGCCGAACGGGAGGGTGTCGCTGATCCTGGTGGCGCCGGAGAAGAACATGACTAGCCGGTCGATGCCGCAGCCCCATCCGCCCGTGGGAGGAAGCCCGTGTTCGAGGACTTGAACATAGCTCTCGTCAACCTCGGCCGGCCCCTCCTCATCAGCGAAAGCATTGCCGACCTTCGCATCCAACTGTTGCTGGAACTTTCGGCGTTGTTCAAAGGGGTTGTTCTCCTCTTCGTACATGTTGGCTATTTCGCGACCCTCCATGAACAGCTCGGCGCGCGCGGATACGAGTTGGCCGGTTTGAGGGCATATGAATGATTTCGAGAGAGGGGACATGCAGGCCGGATGGTGCATGATGAATAAGGGCTGGTCCAAGGATCCATCCTCCAGGTATGTTGCCGCTAGATTATCTAACAGCTTATTGAGTGATATGCCACCAGTCGCCAACGTGGCGTGGCGCTCCGCGAGCAGACCCCTAAGCTTATCCAGTGCATCGGGCTTGGATAAGTCGGGGAAACGGAAGCCAAGGACCTTTTCAAGCGCGGGGATGAACTCGACTTGTTTCCACTGACCTTTTGGTATTGAGACCTGCGGTTTCTGAAGAGATGTAAGTCGGCTCGCTATGGCCTGGTCAACGTCCTGAAGGAGGCGACTGATGAGGCTCTCCGTGGTTTGAATCAGTTCGGGTAGATTGGAGTACGCAGAGTAGAATTCACAGGTGGTGAATTCTGGGTTGTGCGTCGTATCGAAGCCTTCGTTGCGGAAGGACTGGCCAATCTCAAATATTCTGTCGTTGCCACCAACAACTAGCCGCTTGAGCCAAAGCTCAGGCGCAATTCGCAAGGCCAATTGCTTGTCGGAAATAACAGTTGACGAGGTCAGAAATGGCCGAGCAGTGGCGCCACCGGCGGAGTCAGCAATAATAGGGGTCTGGACTTCAAGAAAGTCTTGCTCGTGGAAAAAGTCTCGCATAGACTTGATAATGTGGGAACGAAGCCGTATAATGTCAGATGTTCGTCGGTTCACAAGTAAGTCAACATGTCTATTCAAGATTTTGGTCTCTTCGTTGATCAATTTATCCGGGAGCGGCGCAAGGGCCGGACTCAAGAGGACGGGTTCTTGGAGCGCACTCAAGGTCAGTTCGCCCGCATCCGTCCGAACGGCTCTGCCGGTGACGGATACTATATCGCCACGGCGCAATGGGCGTAGAGCTTTCTTGAAGGCATCGAGGTCTACAGGAGGTGAGGCGAGACCGCCTGGGTACACCATAACCTGAACCTGCTCATACCCGCCTGAAATATGCATGAATAGTAGCTTGGACCCAGACCGTCTTGTAGACATGACCCTGCCTTCCAGGGTGATCTCTTCTGAGGATGGTGTTGATGCCTCATCCTCAAACTTCTGGCGGAAAGCGGGTATAGTCATCGGACTGACCCTGTGACCTAGCCTGGGAAATCGGAGTGCATCGCACTGTTGGAGCTTCTGTATGCGGCTTTCGACCTCGGCCTTCCGGGCGTCTGGCGTGGCCAGCTCAGCTTCTGAAACGGCATCTTTGGTGCCCGCAGACCTTTTTACTCCGGAAAGATGAAGTCCCCTGGCCTGGCGTACGAAGTTTGGCCTGAATTGGCTGTGGGCTCTCACGATCGAGGCATAGGAGAGGCGAGCGTACACAGCCGTGTTGGCTGGTGGCAGGCCAAACAGGAATGGGCGGAGGAACCGAAGACCCTGAACGCCGTCCATTTTTGGCGAGGCTTTTGAGCACGTAAGCTTTTGTAACAGGCCGAAATGAGGCGACTGGGTGCAGGGCAGTTATGGCAATCAGATAGGCTGGCACGGTGAAATCATGCACCACAAATGTGGCGTAATTGCAACGGTTCTTAAAGCAATCTCATCAATTCCAAACGCAGGCGTGAACGAGTGATTTGGACTGACTCTCGAAAGCTACCCCCCGACGTGTGCCGGCCTATGTCACACTGAGAATTGACGAATCCGCGGGTCCATGCTGTTGTTATGAGCTCGAAGCCAATGAAATTGTTTAAAGAAAAGACGCGAATGGGTGATGTCGCACACGATGTAGCTTGCACGCCAAGAGCTTGGGTCGCTCTGAGATCGGGGAGCTCCGACACTTTTTTTTCTGCCGGCTCGGCGGCTGAGCTCAGCTGCCGGCAGACCAGTAGTACAACGATTATCCGGAACACCGCCTTCCGATTACGGCGATTTGGAGCCGTAATTTGGCTGGAAAGTTGGGACGCGCCCAGTAAAAGATCATTGCATTGCATCACCTACCGCAAGAAGCCCATCGCGAACTCGAGTACTCGGCAGAAACCCCATCAACCCGCGATATCCCCCCAGCCCCTGCCGTCAACATGTCGTTCCTTGGATTTGGAAGACCGCAGCCTTCTTCGGCAGAGAAGATCGCTGCCGTCGAGGCCGAAATGAAGCTGCTCACGGAGATGGCCAACCGGTATGTTTTCAACTTTCGCTGCAAACCAAGCATGGCTGTGTGCTATCTTACCCCATCGCTTGGAAACCTGCCATTTAAATACATAGAGGCGGTGTGCTTACAATTGCCTCGATAGCCTCACAAGGGCGTGCCAGAAGAAGTGTGTTCCCAGTGACTACCGCGAGTCCGAGCTCAACAAGGGCGAGAGCGTCTGCCTCGACCGATGCGCCGCCAAGTTCTTCGATGTCCACCTGAAGGTGTCTGAGCAGCTCCAGCAAGAATCACAGCAAAGAGGAGGTGGCGGCGGTGGCTTCGGGTTCGGTGGTTAAGTCGGCCAAGATTCAATAAAACAACGGCGGGCTCGTGTTACGGGCCAGCGACACTGCGAACATGCAAAACCCAATCCTTTTGGCAGGGTCTTGAACACCGCCAGAACTGTACGATTATAAAGCGGAGCGAGGGCATGCTATGATGACTTTGCATATATAATACCTGTGGACTGCGTGGGATGGCTCAGATGGTAGGGGAAGGTGGGCTTTGATAGACACTGGAGAACTCCAACTCTGTATTATGCATGGGCTCTGGCCACACTGGAAAGGGCCTGTAATGGAATGCTTCCCCTCGCAACATGTGCACGTCTATAACCATGGGCGCGGGTCGAGCATCTGGCCTACAACCCCGGGCTGGACGACTCAAAGGGCACCGTCAGGTGCGATATCATGCAAACGTAGGATATGCGGCTCAGGTTGGTCACACGACGCTTCCGGTATCGTGGCTACGTGGAATAACCGGGTCATACCCCTCAGTCAGAAGGAAAAGAGGTCGGACTGCGTAGATTATCGTCGGGAGTTGCATTGGGGTTATGGGTCCATTGTGATCGTCTCCTCGGTATGCTACGTGCTACCTACCCAGCACCTAGACTAATGCACAGCACTTCGTACCATGTAGATGGCGGTTTGGGTGTCTACCCGACGATTCATGGTCGGGAAAAATCGGCTCGGCTTTCTGTGGACTCGTCACCCCAGATGTGAACGAGTCGCATGCCTTTCATATACCGGAGTAATGGGGTATGCTTGACTGGGGCCAACAGCTAGGATTGGAGTTGATTTTCTTCCAAACTTGCCATCTTGCCAACCTAGTAGGTATGCTGGGCTCTACATCTGATATGCAGACTGACGCATGGTAAATAAAAGGAAACGGAGAAATGGGCATCTTGTTAAATGATGCATCTGAGCAGGACGATATGGCCAAGCCATAACAGCTTCGTAACACATCAACCTTGGCCTATTGCTAACTGGGCCCCTTACCTACGTTACTGTCTGTTGAGAGATCCGAGGATCTGGGCAGAACATCTAGATAGATAAAGCGCGGTACCTAGACTAGACAAGTGCTGGATCTCGCCAGCAGCGGGGTGCATCAGAGTGCGGCAGACTATGCCCCTATCAGGCTTAGCCCATCCCCCCTCTCACCGTCCGATTTGTCCGATTTGTCGGACTTGTCGGACTTGTCCAGTGAACCCAGCAGTTTGGCGTTGGCTGGCAGCTGACGGGTCCCCTTGCACGGCTCAACATTCTTACCAAGAGGCAAAGACCGAGAGACGGCGGGTTTGGTCGAGCGTCGATAGCACCGGTACTCCGTACAGTAATCCCACCATCGTACCACTTTCATTTTGCTCCCACTTCCCTACTGCCGACTCTGCTCCCTCGCCTGAACAGTCCGACACAATGGATTTCGTCTGATTCCCTGCCCGAGATCCGTCTGGGTCCGTCCCGTTATCGTCACGTCGAGTCTTTTGACACTTTTCCGCCAATTCTCGGCGACCTGCGCCAGGCAGACCGTTCTGCTCTTTGACGCCCACTGCTCACCCGAGACAACCCCGCTGCCATAGTCGAGAGCACACGCGCCTGCGCCTGCGAGAGAGAGGAGGCGAGAGCGCTCTTTGTCTGCTTCCCCCGACTTCGGTCTCGACGCCGCTGGCCCATCGCGCCTCGACCGCTTCCCGCGTCTTCCACGGCAGCATTCTCCCAGCGTACCGAGACTGCCGGCTGACTTGCACTGCATACTATGCGCCTTCGTCGAGCGGCACGTGTGATCCTCATCGGTGCGCCGGGGGTTGGCAAAGGAACTCAATCCGAACGCCTGCTCTCACGCTTCCCTCAGCTGTCGGCCATCTCGTCCGGCGACCTCCTCCGCCACAATGTCAAGACGCGTACACCCCTCGGCATCAGCGTCGAGAAGACCATGAAAACGGGCGGCTTGGTCCCTGATGATACGATTCTTCGCTTGATCACCAATGAGCTCTCCCAGCGCGGCTGGCTCTCTGGTGGTCAGCCCAGCTTCATGACTCTTGCATCCGCTGCCTCGGACGATACCGCGTCCGCAGTCAGCGTCATTCCGGGTATAGATACAAACCCAAACGCAGGCGCCAGTTTGTCGCGTCAAGCATCCGAGGACCCATCGGCCTCGTTCCTGCTTGATGGCTTTCCACGCACTGCCGTCCAAGCTGAGCGGCTGGATGGCATTGTGCCTATAAACTGGGCAGTATCCCTCCAGACCCCGTTCGATGTCGTCATGGAACGCATTTCGTCGCGGTGGGTGCACGAGCCGTCGGGACGTGTGTATAACACCAGCTTCAACACCCCGAAATTACCTGGACGCGACGATATCACGGGCGAACCACTCGTGCAACGCATCGACGATAGCGAAGAGGTGTACCGGGCACGTTTCAAAAAGTTCCAGGAGACTAGCGAGCCTTTGCTCGAGCATTATGCTAAAAAGGGCGTGCTCTGGGAAGTCCATGGCTTCAGCAGCAACGAGATCACCCCACAGTTGTTTCAGGAGTTCGAGAGACAGTTTCTATGAGACGACGGCACAGCACTGGCTGCTGAGAACCATTTCATAGATCGTGTATGGGCTTTATGGCTTGGCGCACACGCCCAATACTGGGTGTTTTGTACATTGTGGGGTGTGGTCGTTTGGAAAAAGCCAACAACTCAACAAACCCCCAATACCATCAACCGCAATTCGGCGCGGTAATTGTATATTGACCATCGCGTTACAATTGGCGCGAACTCGGGTGTGTATATATACGTATATGTAGGGACACTCTCACTAGTCGGATAGTTCAAGGTTCCTGTAATCACTTGGCGCTTTCCTGCACCCTTTCGAGCAATAGCAATTATAATTGTATTCAACATGCTGCTACTCTTTCTACTCACCTGGCCCACACGCCGCAGCCATCTTTGTTCAAATATCCCGAGTGATGTCGTGAATTATCCTCAAACCCGCGGGGTCGTTTCTCACGTGGCACTCCTAAAACATTGACCTCATGTATTATTCAGCTGGCCAAGATCAGCACGATTTCCTACCTACCCCTCGAGGAGCTGATCACCCCGGATACAGGAGGTGCGGCAGGGCTGATCCGCCGCCGCGGGGCACATGCATATGTGCATATGCCGCCCTCCCCTCCTCATCCCTCCTCGTCATCATTTGACCTATTAACTTCAGCTTATCTAAAATACACATAGATAATCCCCGGTGGACTGGGTACTACGAAGAACTTAACGTCCCTATCTCCTGATGGACTGACCTTATGTCCTGCTCAATAGCATTCGGCTTGATGTAACGTGCATTAGCACTGGTGACCTAGAAGCTGACACTTTGTTTTACATTGCCTTTCCCAACCGTTCACATCTGTTCTTATCACTTATCTGCACAACCTTCTCTTCTCCGACTCACTGATGTTTAAAATTAGGTTCGGACATGTTGGCCTTCTCTTGCGTGGGCTCTCTGAAGTGCTATATTTCTAAACCAACTCATCTTCTCTACCCTCCCTAACGGTCTTCCTCCCAGGGAACCGCCGTCTCCTCGTGGTTCACCGTCGTCTTTGTTTTCTTGCTGTCAAAGATGGCCAAGATGTCAGGACTCATTCCCACGATATCCTGGCTCTTGCCCGTCTGTCTTCTTGGTCTCCTCTGCCAGACTGCAACTGCTTTCGCACTTCCCGACAGATGTCCTATCTTCTTCAAGACCCCGCGCCTATGCGAACCGATCGCGCCAGCGAGCTTCCTACCCCCTTCGGCGAGTGGGAACTCTAGGGGCAGGTCGGCGGCTCATGTCGCGGATAATAGCGTGTTCGCCGATCTGCTGAAGGCGCTGGAGGTCATGCAATCCGACTTCTTCGCTCCTTGGCTGGGGACTTGGCCCGATGCTATCGACTGGACGGCTGCCGTTATAGGCACGCACATGTCGGCGACCACCCGCACCATTTCCGAGGACCTGATCTTCTTGAATTCCAAAGAAGACAACGAAACAGACTGGAAGCGGGCGTCGAACTTGATCGACAACTATTTCGCCCAGACCGTTGCCTACTACTTCGGGCAGAACGCCCTGGCCATAAGAAACGAGGCCTACGACGATATCCTCTGGGTGGTTCTGGGCTGGCTCGAAACCGTCCAGTTCATCAACACCCACAGCAACTTGCATTACGCTCTCAAGAGTCCAGACCTGTCCGAGGCCTCACCGGGTCTCCCCGATGGAGTATTCGACAGCTGCACACAAATGCCAAACCCGCCATACCATGGGAATCTATGGATCCCGGCCTTCTCGCACCGGGCGCGCGTATTCTGGGATCTCGCCTCGCACGGCTGGGATACGAAGCTGTGCGGCGGCGGCATGATCTGGAACCCCCGGCTCCAGCCCTACAAGAACGCCATCACCAACGAGCTCTTCATCGCCGCGTCCATCGCCATGTACCTCGGCTTCCCGGGCGACAGCAACGAGTCGCCGTTCTGCAGCCGCACCGACCGGTTCAGCAACGCTGAGGGCCCGGCGGACGACGACAACGACCGGACGCGCAGCGGGCCGCGCGACGCCCGGTACCTGGAGGCCGCCGTGGACGGCTACCGGTGGCTCCGCGGCGCCAACATGACCAATGATCAGGGCCTGGTCGTCGACGGCTTCCACATCAGCGGGTACATGGACGAGGGCAGCAACAACACCCGGTGCGACGTCCGCGACGAGATGGTCTACACGTACAACCAGGGCGTCATCCTGACCGGCCAGCGCGGCCTGTGGGAGGCCACCGGCGCCCCCTCGTTCCTCACCGACGGGCACCGCCTCATCCAGGCGGTAGTCAGGGCCACCGGCTACAGCCTCGGGCTAGACAGGCCCATAGATAACCCCCTGGCGGTCAAACCCGGCGTCCTCCCGCGATGGCACGGGCTCGGACGGCTGGGCGTCAGTGAGTAGCTTTTTCTCAAGTTTTATGTGTAATTCCATCCCCGCCGAGTTTTGAAAGCTACGCAGTTCTTCTTCTCCCGAGCCCAAGATACTTCACCCCGAAACTCACCGGCCCATCTTTCTACGGCCGCAGCCTAAGGATAAGGGGGGGAGGAAAGGGTGAACTGACTAACGAGTGATTTTTTTTTTCTTAGTGGAGGAGTACCCCGACGCCAGCGGGACGGCGAGCCAGGACGCGCAGACGTTCAAGGGCATCTTCTTCCACCACCTCGCGGCCTTCTGCGCGCCGCTGGGCCCGCCGCCGGCCGGGTCCGGGCTGCGGCACCACGCGCGGGCCCTCGGGGCGGCGGCCGCCGCGCACGCCGCGGCCTGCCGGTCGTACGGCGGCTGGCTGGGCCACAACGTGCACGCGGCCATGGGCACGCGGGACGCCGCGGGGCGCTTCGGGCAGTGGTGGACCGCGGGCCTGCTCGTGGGTGACTGGGTCGGGCCCTGGCCGACGCGCGCGGACGACGGCGTCCACGACGGCGATGCAAAGGGCGCTAACGGTAAGACCGACTACCGCAACTACGGCGTGCCCAGCGACACGACGTGGCGCAGCCCGTCATCCCACGAGCCCACGCCGGTGCCGCCGCCGCCTCCGCCGCCATACCCGCCGCCGCACACGCGCCCACACGACGACGAAGATTCGAGGTACCCTTCCCAACAGAGGCCGCTCGTCGGCGGCAGAGGCGGTGGCGGCGGCGGCGGCGGCACGCTGTGGGAGGTCAAGCAGCAGCGCCAAGCCATCACGGAGGACCCGAACGACCGCGGGCGGGGGCGCACGGCCGAGACGCAGAGCGGGGGGCTTGGCCTGCTCCGGGCGTATTGGACCATCGCCCGGACGCCCTAGTCACGCGGGGGTGCCGGGTCGGCCGGTGCTGGCTAGCCAGATGTGGGATTTCTCGTGTTCGGGCAACGAAAAGGGCGTCACACTCAAACCACCCGTTACCTCGACTACGGCGGCTTCACGGACATGGCAGGGAATTGCGGCTCCGTTCGGCTTCGTGGATTTGCCCTTTTTTTATTACTCATGTGGGTGATACTCTGATTCTATACAGGGGGGCATATTGCGGCGAGGGAGGGGACTAGATGACCACGTAGATATAGAGACGAGCGATCAACGAAGTGGCTTGTCTAGACAGTAATGTCTTGATTTTGCTAGAGGCGACAGATGCCGATTGAATTACCGTACAGAAGAAAATGGATAAATCCTATTTGCCAGCTTATGGCCTACTATTCAACACCAATACAAATACCCAAAAAAAAAATATTGCTGATTCACAATGGAGAAGAACTTGACTTCACGACATCTCCCGTGGTGGGCTTTCTTACACACTTCAACATCTCCCGTCAAGATGGCCTGCCAGCCCAGCCTCCCCCTCTTCCTCTCGGAGTTAGTTCAAACACAAATTTGTTACGGAACCTAGCTATCTACAGGTGGGTTAATTTGTACCTATCCCTGATCGCCGACGACGGCACCACGGCCTCGAATGAACCGAGGGCTAGATATTCAGAGACATCGCGCCACACAAGGTTCCCCGCCCACATACCAGTCGTAGACCTCATGGGGATCTATATATATACGTTATCATATCATCCTACCTACCTCTAGTCTAGCATTCTCGGGCTCGTAAATCCGCTGCTCCGATGAGCAGTAGAAAAAAACACCCGCACTCCTCAGCGCCCGAGATCTGGTAACAAGATATCGAATATCAGACCATATCACAGGCCCACGTGGCCGTAAGACGATCGATCCTATTGAGATCCTATAAACGTATACGTACACGTGTAAAGGTATGTATGTACCTAAGCTGGTCCGGGAGATGACGTGGGCGCTAACTCGCAGAGAATGCGTCACATGCCGACGCCTCTCTATCGCAACAGACAAACCCCCTTTAATTCCCATTCCTCTTCCGCATAGCATCATGAACTAGGATTCAGGGGACCATACTGACCACAAATCCCCATCCACGACGGAAACGGTCGGAGGCTACTTATGAGAGAAAATTTTGCTCACGCTGTCCTACCAATTATGATACAGTGATGCGGCCTATCCTTCGCATATAATGCTTCTTGTGCTCCCTGACTCCCTTTGCGCCTTTCTCTCCCTGCGTACCTAGATAGCAGTATAGATAGATGTGAAACGTCGGCGTCGTTGCGCTTGCAACCGTGGCCCCCAAACATTGTCCGTTGATGGATTTTGCAGAATGCTAGATTGAGCTGGGCTGTCATGAGCCCGGATTCATATTACATGATGACCCTTCGGGTCAGTGCGACACCAACCACGCAAGTTTCAGTTATTCCGCCACTCGCTCTCATTGTTCACGCCCGGAGGCACATTCTTATTCGCGTTCGCATTCGATCCCGACGGGGCGCCGCTTTCCTCCTCATCGTCATCGTCATCGTCAAGAGCCCGCGCCAGCTCATCAGGGTCCCTCATCTTGGCATCGGGGTCGACGACGCCGGAGATCTCGTCATTCAGATCGTGGTGAATGTCCTGCTCAAGCGTCGTATCATCGGCACTGATCGAGATGCCCCGAGCACCCCACTTCGACCTCCGTTGCGACGAGGCATTGCCGGGTTCATCCCGGCCGATGGCTGGGGCGCTCTCCTCGTCGTCCTGGTCGTTGTCAAAGTGCTTGTTGCCAAACAGGCGTTTGAGAAGCCAGCCTCGCCTGATATCATCAGCGTCGACGATGCCACCGTAGCGGAGCTTAACGCGCTGTCGCGTGTAGTAGACCCAGAAGAAATCGACATATAGAGCAGTCTGGATGATGCCGAAGATGACGGACACGGCATTCGGTTTGCGGTCGTTCGGGTCTAGTTCCCGCCAGATCCAGTTCAGGCAGTACAGAGCACGATACGAGCCCAGGGAGATGAGGTAGAAGGAATCGATGACGGTCGGCACGTTGGTCTGTCGGAGAAGGAGGAGCTGGGGCAGGACGCAGATCGATTCGAGAATCTGTGAGAAATCCCAAACCCACTACAAAGACAATCAGTCACGAACAGTCGCGAGCGCATGAGCTGCGTGGGGCGAGATGGGAGACCAACCGTAAAGAAAGACCAATTGCCTTCGAAAATAAGCATCACGAACGGGGCTATGAGCAGCGAACCGGCGAGGATAGCGGCGCCCAGCTTCCACGCAATCTCGCGTTCCCTCGTTCGCGGAAAGAGCCAGCGCATGATGGCGATGATGTAGATAGAGGACAGTATGTAGAACAGCTTAAAGAAATAGTTCCATTTCGACGATTCCGTGAATATGTCGGTATATCTGGAACAGAACACGACAGCGTATAGGACCTGTGTAATCCACGAGACGCCTGGCCGCATGGTTAGTCTGCGCACTTCATCTTTG
Source organism: Xylaria palmicola (assembly GCA_022385595.1). NCBI lineage: Eukaryota > Fungi > Ascomycota > Sordariomycetes > Xylariales > Xylariaceae > Xylaria > Xylaria palmicola. Next base: position 150,458 of record MU281412.1, read on the forward strand.
CAACGGTCTTCGGTGGAAGTAAGTTACCTTCGGCGCTGCGGTTGCGGTGGATGGCATATATTAGGATGACTTTCGAAAGGAGATGGGACACGTCTCCTAGGATACGAAAGACCTATGGCGCAGATTAGAAGAAAGCCGGCAAATCGGGGTCGTATAGTATTGCCAACATACGTTGAAGCCGCCCATCTTGCCGATATGCTGGGGGCTGGTTGTAGTTCTCGCGATCCGATCAGGTGCTGGTTCGAGGAGGCCGATTCGAAGGGGCGGCAGATAAAGGGGGGCCGGGTTCGAACATCAAGAAACAAGCGACACAATACAGCACGAGGGACTCGTTAGCGACCCGCACGAGCGATAGTTGGTTGCCTATTTGGAGGGGCCCTAGAGAAGCCGGAAGTTTCTCAAGTCTGAGATCATGAGGGTCGAGTGGGAAGCTCCATGCTACGATTACGTGGAGGGTGTCACAGGTTCAAGGTTCAAGGTTCAAGGTTCTACTTTCGTGGTGCACGACGAATTAGGCTTAGCGCAATCGCCGCTTTTGCTCAGGCTCGGCTCACTCTATCCCCAGTCAGGTGACTGAGAAATTATATTCATGTAAAATTTATGCAGAGGGAAACGGTCCTTAAATCGGTTAGGTTTAACGATCAACTAAAGAGGTTGTGACCCCATCGCGCCAAGGGCTACCTAGAATGCCCATTTCTTCCAAACACCCGCGTCGGCGCTGCGATGGTCCAAGACCAGGTTTGATCGGTAGCGGTAGTCGGGGAGGCTCAATGACATAATACAAGCTGTGAGAGGATCGTTTAATGGAGTTATTCCAAAAAGTGAGTTCTGGCTTTCGCAGTTCTTTCTTTTTATACGTGACAACTGTCACGTATATTTAGACGAGACTGAACCCTCGGGTCAGTATGATCCTCTAGAGAATATTCTACACAACAATAAATTTGAGTTCCCTTATAGATATCCTGTGATTCATAACAGGATAGGTTTTCAAGATCTACAATATGTGTTGTGACAGCGTGGGAGGATTAGTCAGGTGGACCGGGGAGATGGGCTCAGGGGACAAGAAGGAGTAGTAGCTTTATTCTACACTCGATTTAATTTTTGGAGTCAAAGCAGTTTTTTCTATAACTACACTGTCTTCCATCGCAGTGACTGTCAATTGAGATCGCAGGCATCATCGGAAGTCATTTATTCAATCCATAAAAATAGTCTCTCGGATTAATACAATTGATTGATTGGTTATTAATACTAATGATTAATTTTCTAATCTGGCTTGGTTAGCAACTCTGCTCTGAGCCAAAGGCTGTCGTAAGTATAACCGCTTTATTGCGTTGCCGCTGTTTTTCTATCGTTGTACTATGGGTTTCTCGAAGTCGATGGCTACCTCTAGAGGCGAGGTGATATGGCAGAATACAAACGGGCAGGACCGTGCAAGCACTTATTGTCGCGTATAGTCGTTAATACCAACACGGTATTAACGGCGTCGTTTTTCCGTGACACTTATACGTTCGATTCTTAGCTATTTTGAAACTTGTGAAATACGGCTTTACAATAGTTTCTAGGGGTTACAGGTATATAAAACCGTTATTGTTTATTACGTGCCTCCGCAATAATATAAAAAAGAAAAGAAAAAAATAGCTCATAGCCGAGCTATATGTCCTATTATTTAAAGCTTCTGCGCTACAGCTAATTACAACTACACCTTAGCTACCTGCGCTCCAGTTGCCAAGGCAACTGGGGAGCGCTGATAAAACCGTTTGATCTGTGTAAACTTCCTCTTGAAGCGCTTCAGGCGGGTTTTCATGCGTCTATCTGGGGTCATTGGCCGTGCAGGATTTCGGATGGATAATGAATACGCTGTTTCTACCGAGGTAGTATTGTGGGCAGGATTTTCAGCCTTGTCAGCCGATATGTTTCCCGGGGCAATGTTTTGGGCAGACTTGCCAGTCGAGTCAACTGGTGCCGATGGTGCTAGATTTGGGGTAGCAGCTGAAACTGAAGTATCTTCGGTTTCATTTCCCTGCCCTTGTGAGCTCCGGCCAAGTGCTGACAGCTCAGTTTCTTGATTCTGAGAATCTGAGCTAGTAGACGGAGAAAAATATCGAGGGTTGGCTGAAACCCTCATTGAATCGGGAGACTCATCTGCTAGATCTTTTTGCGGCTGGTTTTTAAATGGAAGATCCCACTTCGGATCATCCCCAAAAATGATCGCGCCACTATGTTTCAGCTTACCAGGCCCCGGATATTTTTTTTGGAACGGCCTGGGTAGTCGAGTGACCGAGGTCCGAGGGCGTAAAACCTGGACTAGATCATGGCCATTTTGGGGCGAGCACAAGCCTGGGCATGGTGCAAACGGAGGCGAGGGACTGAGCCACTCAAGTTCAGAGACAATGGCGGGTGGACGGACCTGCTCTCTCTCTTGGATGATATTGAGGTCAGAGACACTTGCAGCCAAGTAATACTTGTCTCTAGGAACAGTGTGCCATAATGGACAGACTTTGATGGGTTCGATAATATCGCCAAACCCCTTGCCAAATAGAGTGACGGCGTTGATAGAACGGGCGAACTCTACCCAGCCATAAGCCACCCGATCTAAAGCGGCCACGCAACCGCTCAAAGTTGAACCCGTTGCAGCATCCATGAAATCCCAGCCCTCAAGATGTTGGCGTACCCGGAGTTTGAGATTGATACCATTCTGACCTCCGTGTTGCTGATAGGCAATCATTCTTTCTAGAAAACTAAAGCGCTCTTCAACTATATCTTCGAAGAGAGTAGCTTGCATCGTTTTCTTTGTTACTTCACTGGTATTTCCATGTGTTGATGTCACTTCTGTGGTGTGCACAAACTTCCCGGCCCAGATTTCAAGTTGCCTGTTAGTCTTGTCCAAAAGGACCTTCATAGCGGTATTAGGCCTATTTTTTTCGCCTGGATACACCATCGTACCAGGGGAAAATAGCAAAATGGAGGATAAGGCGTCGTCCATGCTACTCCGTTGAAGTGACGTTCTCACCAAATGGAGTAACGCGCTGGTACCGTTAACAAGCCAGCCTCGTTTGTCTGCTTCATCCCAAAGAATGACGTATTGGTCATGGAGCCATCGTAGTTTGGAAACATAGTTGTTAAGGGTAACATGGATCGGGATATCTTTCACGCCCAGCGCAATTGTGGCACCAATTGTAACGAACTTTCCACCGGATATATTCACTTTCTCGAGGAAGCAGCCGTCGTGTGGTCGTGGAAGTTTGCTTCTACTGATCTGGTCATATGCGGCATCGGGAGCCCCTGCAACATATTAGAGGATTTTTCTACACAGTTAATCAGTAAACTTACCAGCATTCCACTTCGAGTCTAAGCACCAACCCACAACATGACGAGTTGTATCCAGCTGAACTAAGCCGATCTCTCGAGCGCCTATATCCACGGTAGCGTCTCCGCGATCGAAAAGGTAGCTTTGATAACCCTGACGGCTATTATAAAAATAGTGCCACACAAGTAAATCCCCAACAACTTTCATTGCAACTAACATCGTCGAAAAGCCCTTAATAAAGACCCTCCCGTCAAAGTCTGTTAGCTGATTTGATCCAATTAGGGTAGCCATCATATCAAGTGGCATCTCCAGGCCAAGACCGGCTTCTCTTTTCAACAATATTGGGTATCCTTGAACTATCACGGGATTCCGAAACATGTTGTGCCAACACTGTCCCTGAGGCTTGTTAGGGGTCGTGGGGGGCAACTGAGTTTCGAAGCTAATTGCGCAAAAGATCCCGGCCGCAGTTTGTCTTCCAGATCCTCCATCTTGTGCTGTAACATCAATAGATGACGAGCAAATCGCAACTCCGGTTTCAAAGGGAGATGATCGCAGGGCTGCACCTAGCCATACCAGCTGCTGGCCGACTTCTACAATGATGGGAGTGATGCATGTGACGGTAACCACAGTCTTGCCACTTTCGATTCGTGCAGTAAGCCTTCCCCCATCCTGTAGATCCACTGTTGCGATAGAGTAAGTAGGTATTATAAAACAATGTGTGTTTACTTGGGCGCTTACAAGATGCAGAATATCCAGTTGTATTTCGAATTGCATCCGTAAGCAGCTCTATGGTATGCTTCCCGGTTGTCGGCCATACCTGAGAAACATAATCCACAGTGGTTAAGGCCTGTGCACCATCCATTGAACCAGTAAGCGTGATGGCTCTCTCAAACGCCTTCCATGAGGGTTGAGAGTATCCTTGTTCCTTTAAAAAAGACACAGGGTCCCAGTCCAACTTGAACGTCGCCACATGCTCCCTCGAAGGTGCCTTTCTACTCAAATGTGGAGACGGCAGGGCTTTCAGTATCTTCGTCCTTATTTGTTCCATGAGATCATTCTCTCCATGGGCCAAGGTAGCCTCTCTTTGCATGGTTTCAATTAACCAGAGATAAGCTGGAGATTCTGCTATCAACTGCCTATATTTTTGTTCTTGAATAGTTAGTGGTTCGTTCTCATCTTGAAGGACCGGAGGATCGTCTTCTCTCTGTTCAGGTTCGGATACAGTAGGGCGGGAGGCAGCTTGCTTGGTATGGCTCCTGAGTTCTAAATCTATCTCGCTTGGAGCCTCGAGAGGTTGTTCACTAGCCAGCACCAATGATTCAGAGCTCCAATCCTTGAGAAACCGATCTATTCTGGATTTGTACTGTTTAGCTCTTTTAAACCTCTTAGCTTCGGAGGGACCACTATCTTCAAGTGGAAATTTATCCTTAAAGTTCTCTGTGATGTGTCTAGACTCGAGCCAGTGCTAATGTAGACCAAAAGAGTATTTATATAGCATGCTGACTAACTCGGCGTGCCTGTAAATAAAAACGGAGACTTCTTGGTGATTTGTAGTTTGTGCCTTATATCCCATTTGAAGCGCAAAGCTCTTCAGGAGGTTGGGTAAACTGTCTGCTATGCGTCTCAAAACTTGTTCGTCACGAGTCCGTACCTTGTCGAATAGATCCTTGGCAAGAATGATGATGTATTCTTTATGGCCGTGAGGTAACTGAGATGAGATTACAGAATCGGAGTATATCGTGAAGTCTGGGGGGGTTCTTAGTTGCTGTGTCGGCTGCAACTGATCAGCGCCCGCCGAATCTTCCCCCGTCCACTTATTAGGTTCCGTTACAGTTTTGAGACTAGGTCGACCGAGCCTATGGCTAAATGGTGGCGCCATGAGATCACTAGGTAAATAATCAGTGTTGCGTAGGGGCGCTTGGGCGTATTTTTTGAGCTGGGAAGTTTTGTTGGCTTCTGCTTTGAGGAGTATTCGGTCAACCTCTTCATGCCCACTAAACAAAGCGGGCTGGAGGGCGTTGCCGTGCTCTCCGCCCTGGGTATTGATGTTACCACCATTGTCTAGCAACATCTGATCAATCTCCTTACGCTCTATAGATAAGGCGGCCTGAAGGGAGATACCGTGCTCTCCGCCCTGGGCATTGACGTTAGCACCATTGTCTAGCAATATCTGAACGATATGCTCGTGCCCTTTAGATGAGGCGGCCTGAAGGGCGTTTCCGTGCTCTCCGCCCTGGGCATTGACGTTAGCACCATTGTTTAGCAATATCTGAACGATATGCTCGTGCCCTTTAGATGAGGCGGCCTGGAGGGCGTTTCCGTGCTCTCCGCCCTGGGCATTGACGTCAGCACCATTGTTTAGCAATATCTGAACGATCTGCTCGTGCCCTTTAGATGAGGCGGCCTGAAGGGCGTTTCCGTGTTCTCCGCCCTGGGCATTGACGTCAGCACCATTGTCTAGCAATATCTCCAGAAGCTCGCCACTTTCTATCAACGAATTAGGATCGAGGAGCAGCCTGACTACGGCCTCGTGCCCGTTTTCTGCCGCCTTCGAGAGCGGCGTCTGACCATTCTTATCTTTTGAGTCGGGATCAACTCGTCCGGTTGCAAGTAATAGCTTAACAATAGCCTCGTGGCCGTTCTCTGCCGCCCACGAAAGTGGTGTCCGACTATACTTAGTATCTTTTAAGTCGGGATCGACTTGTCTAGTTGTGAGAAATAGTTTAACTGTAGCCTTGTGGCTGTTATCTGCTGCTATTAAGAGCGGTGTTCGACTATCCTTAGTATCTTTTGAGTAAGGATTGACTTGTTTAGTTGTGAGCAATAGCTGGACTATAGCTTCGTGGCCGTTCTCTGCCGCCCTCGAGAGCGGTGTCCGACCATCCTTAGTATCTTTTGAGTCGGGATCGACTTGTCCAGTTGCGAGCAATAGCTTGACTATAGCTTCGTGGCCGTTCTCTGCTGCCATCGAGAGCGGTGTCCGACCATCCTTAGTATCTTTTGAGTCGGGATCGACTTGTTTAGTTGTGAGCAATAGCTGGACTATAGCTTCGTGGCCGTTCTCTGCCGCCCTCGAGAGACGCGTCCGGCCGCTGCTATATCTTATATCCGCGTTGTAATTCCCAAGTAGATTCGCCATGACTTTGTTTAGACCGAAATATGCTGCCAAGTGTAACCCAGTCACTTGCCTTGGTGCCCTCTGACTATAATCTTGATACCAAGATTTGCCGACCAGGAGAACTTGACTTGATGCTTCAACTTCAGGTGACTTCCGGAGAAAGGAAACTATAATCTGATACGTTGATATCTCACGGCCAATATCGTATATAATGGAGGGTTCGACAGGGCAGCACTTTTAATCGGCTCGAATCAGTTTGTGTCTGCCTGGTTCGGATACCCGCGAGAACTTCTCAACGATGATATAAAATTTTGTCGAGTACGATAGAACGGGGCTCAAAAGAAAGAGAGGAAAGATAGAATCAATGCTTACAGTACTTGTTACCGCTTAGCTTGCTAGGCTGAACGGCTCACGAGGTGGGTGCATAGCCACCGCCACATCTGCAAGGCGTCAGCTATCTCTCGACTTGATTGGAGATAGATGTTCTATTTCCAATGTATGAAGGGACTTTGATCATACTGTAGAAGCAGGCTGTGCGGGGGCTAGGCATTTCTGCAGTCGTTGCTATAGTAGCTACCACAGCTACAAGTAAGGCGTATTAATGCCATGGCAGACTGAAATGCAGAGGCCGAACGTAAAAGCAAAACGAGGTTCTCAAAAAAGCCTGACCTGTTAGCCTTCCCAGTCAAAATAAGTATAGAAATCTCCTAGGAAGCGCTGAAAGCACTAAAGAGCCGAGTGGTAGGTAGGTATACCTATGGTACTCACAGTCACGGCCCGGGTGGCTAGGCCAGGTGGCCTAGACTATCTAGACTATAGACCTATAAGGTAAGCGGAGTCAATGTGGATCGCCCCACTACCTACTTAGATATGTTAGATAATATAGGTAAATTAGCCTTAAAATAGTGGTCACACTTTATCACGACATAAAGGAAGTTTTACAAGTTAAGTACAATATATATAAATAGTATTTTTAAATGTAAAATTTAAATAAAATTAAAGCTTAAAAAATGTAAAAAAAATGTATAATAAATAAATAAAAAATGTAGTTTATATAATACACAAAAAAAAAAGGTTTTTATATAATAAACAAATTACATTATAATATATTTAAAAGTACTACTAAATAATTAACAAGTATTTATTTAAATTACTATTATTTACTTATTTAATATAAATAAAAAAAATCCTTTATAATATAAATAAAGCGGTTAAAAATAACTAATATATATTTAATTAAATTAATACGACTACAAATATATTATTTAACAAAATACATATTAAAAAATAAAGTTATAACTTATTAATATTAGGTCGTGTTACGACGGGGCTTATTACAAGTGCCGTACGGTAAATTCTGGAAATACACGTTAATATTGAGGTGGAAAGGAAAGGAGTTGACGGCAGCCGGAATGCTGGCCGTCTTCCTTTTCTATTCACCAAACTGGCTGACGTAATCTAAACTGTAGGTAATACAGTACACAATAAGTAATAGACCTGCACACAAGCCACGCACGAGTTACAAGCTAAGCCCCGCACGTGAGACCCACTTATACGTACAGGTAAGCCATACGTACGGGTTATGCTTAGGCCGAAGGACCTGCGAGCCGTAACTGGTCGATTCGTGTCATGATTACCACTTATAAAGTGTACCACACGGCTATACAACATGTACTATAAGAAGTACACGTTCCGCACCTGTGTTACGAACCAACAGGAAGACCTACTTGAGGGGCCAAGTGCGGCACAAGTACGGGAATGGTATGTAGCTTGGAGCATGGTAAGGTCTCCGAGACAAACCGAGGTCACGTGATATGGACCGGAGGGTTTATGTGGGCCAATAAGGTAAGGAGCGCCTAGGAGCGTAGGAGCGCTTGGAGCGCCTAAAAGGTAATCCAGTAATCCTAGTAATTTAAAGTAATTCTAAAATTATTAATATAAGAATTACTAATAAGTAATAAAAAAAAAAAAAAAGAATAACTATATAGTAAAAAATAAGTTTTTATATTTAAATATTTATTATTTTATTTATTAATTTAAATATTTATTTAATTTTTAAAATTAAATTAATAAATTATTTATAATTTAATAATTTATATTTAATTTTATTATATATAGTTTTTATTTTTAAATTTATTTTTAATTAAATAATATTTATAATATAAAATTTATTATATAATATTTAATATATTTTATAATAAAGTTATTATATTTTAATAAATTAATTTAATAATTATTATTTAAATTTATATACTTATAAAACTTAAAAGTAATAATATTTTTTAATATTTAAAACTTATATATAAATATTAATAATAATAATTTTAAAATTATAAAATAATAATATAATTAATTAATTAATATAATTAATTATTTATAATAAAAAATAATTAATATAAAAAAGTAATATATTTAAAA